>JANSMC010000212.1:0-22910 GCA_029299015.1 Ophiostoma montium
TACACGGCCTTTTTTTCCCTTTCAGCATTCAAGAAACCGACAAGTTAACGCTTCGTCGGCGTCTCTTTTCTACTTTCCTCCTATTTTTCCACGCTCCCCCCCGGTCCTCCTTCTTTTCGGCCGTCCCCCCCCCCCCCCCCCCCCCAGTCTGGTGGCCCTTTTCTCTCACCTCACCTCGCCTCCCATTTCTCTCCCTTCTCTCTTTCTCCTTTCCCAATTCTCCCATTTCGCACCCTTTTCTTCAACATTTCTTTGTCTTTGAACATCCAGGCTCCATCCAATACGCATCGACCGTCACTTGTCTCTTTTTTTTTTTTTGGCCCTCCTCTCCACCGTCATCAGCCTCCCGACGCAACTGAAACTCTTTGGAGAGCCAGTCTATATTTACGAGCACTTACGAGCTTATGCTTATGACATGTCCACTGCATAGCAGCATCATCCTGGTCGTGTCCGTTTTGAGCCAGAAGAAGCAACAGCTCCCATTTCTCATATATATGTGAGACCAGCAGACTGAAATTCTCTGCATCGTTTTTTTGTTTCGAACAACAACTCATCTTTCTCTCTCTCTCTCTTGGTCGTTTTGTGCATTCTGCAATCTGCATTCTGCTGCCCGACCATACACATACGACCATACGACCGTCAAATCCGATATACGTCTGAGCCATGGGTCGAGACTATTTCCTCCCGCGGCCGCAATGGCAGCCCGAGCGGCCTGGTCTGCCGGAGCACACCTTTGACAGCAGTGCCAGCGGCACCAACGCCGTCATGGCGCGATATCACCATCACGAGCAGCAGCCCAGTGACATGTCACGGCCAATGGTGCGTCCTTGCAAGAGGCATCGTTTGTGGTCAACTGGAATAGCTAACACGTCACAGAGCATTGAGCGGGCGCTTCGCGAAAACTGTCGGATCCCGGCACAGTTCTACTTTGTCTCTGCCATCCTAGACAACGGGGAGACGGTGACGTTCTCCGGGCCGACCGAGTACAAAGAGCACATTCCCGACTTTTTCAATGCCAGCCGTTGGATGCAGTACGCAACCGGTGGTCCACCAGGTAGGTTTCAGACAGGTGCATTATCTGACTATAAAAGTACAAAGACTTGACACTTACACTGAACAACCAGCCGACCTGCTTGACGAGGCCGCACACGACGACCACTACGCACACCCACGCTCGCGTGCTCGGCAAATGCAGAACCAAGGCGCTGCTGGCCCGCTCGGGGGTCCGCAAGGCGGGCTCGGCGGCGGTGGCCCCCATGTGGGCGATTTTGACGTGCGGCGTGCGTTTGACCGGCGGCGTGCGCAGACGCTGATGGTGGACGAGCCGGACGCGGACGTGTTCCGCCACCGCAAGCGCGCACGGGCCGCGGGGGGCATTGGCGGCATTGGCGGCATCGGCGGCGGCGGTGTCGGCGGCACAGGCACAAGCTCGCGGCGTGCGCTGGAGATGCCCATGGACGACCGGTCGTCGGCGCGCGCGGCGGTGCAGCCGCCCAAGCTGCCGATCCGCATCAGCGAGGAGGAGCGGATCTGGCAGATTTACGACGTGCGGTTTCGCGGGTTGCAGCAGACGGCGTGCAAGCTGATTGCCAAGGCGTGGGTCAAGCTGGTCGAGCCCAAGAAGCAGTCGACGCACCCGTACACGGGCAGCGACGAGAAGGCGCCGGACTGGTGGCCGAAGCCGTGGGGGACGACGCGCGACGAGAAGGTGCGGCACAAGGAGCCGGACCACTTGTATAAAAAGGGTGAGTCTCTGCTTTTCAAAGACAGGAGAGGAAGACGGCTAACGACCAGAACGCGTCCATCTGCTCAAGCATATCCTGCGCATGCTGGTGCTGCCCAACCACGAGCAGCACCCCGACATCCAAAAGCTCAACCTCAACATTGCCAAGCTCGAGGAGGCCACCAACGAGGTGCTGTCGAGCTTCTTTGCCGACAAGGACGCGCCCAACAATGCCAAGAAGCGGCCGTACCTGCGGGAGATTTTCCTGCTGGCCCGGAGCGAGGAGCGCTACCGCAACGGCGAGATTGGTAGGTTATTCTCCTTTGAGGTTATCGTGACTCAGTTTAACTAATAACTTAAAGACGGAACGACCAATGTCTATGTCATGAGCGAGGACAAGATCCCCGACAACTACCAGTCAGAAAACGACGAAGGCAGCCCTGCCAAGGACGACGACATGCCGACAACGGTGTCGCCGCGCCGGTCGCTGGCACCGGCCCTCATTGCCCCGGCACGGCCGTCCGTGGCCACCGCGCTGCCCGGCAGTGCCCCCGTGTCCAGCCACAGCAGCGTGCACAGCCCGGGAAGCGGCCTGCAGCAGCAGCAGCAGCAGCAGCACGGCGCCGCCCTGTTTAATGATCTGCCGCACCGCAACCACGCAACGTACCCGGCCGCGCAGCTGATGCACCCAGACGGCAGCGGTGGTGGTGGCGGCAGCGCCGGCGGCAGCGACCACCACACAGCAGGCTACGTCGACAGCACCGGCATGGGCGGGCCCGGGGGGCTGGCCGATAGCCACGGCGGCGGCGTCGTGGCTCTGCAGCAAATGGTGACGACAGGCCATGCAGCACAGCAGCAGCAGCAGCAGCAGCAACAACAGCAGCAGCAACAGCAGCAGGCACACGAGACGAGCCGGCGGTCATCGTCACTGTTCAGCCCGACGGCCGAGTTCAGCAGCACGTCGACGCCGGCCAACGTGTACCAGACGTGGCCGCCGCAGGGAGCGAGCACGTCGAGCGCGTCGCCCATGTACACGTTCCCGGCAGCAGCAGCAGCAGCGGCAGCAGCAGCACAAGCCTCTCAGCAACAGCAACAACAGCAACAACAACATCAGCAACAGCAGCAGCAACAACAGCAACAGCAGCAGCAACAACAGCAACAACAACAACAACAACAACAACAACAACAACAACAACAACAACAACAACATAGCACGTTTGTAGCACAGACCGCAGTGGCAATGCCGACGCCCAGCCACGGCGGCTATCTGGGCTACGACTCGCTGCCGCGGGCAACGTACGACGCGGCACACGACAGCATGTTCCGGCACGGCGCGGTGCCGCCACCGGGGACGGTCAATCCGCAGGGCGGCTACTCGATGCAGCTGCCGCAGCACGACGCACGCAGCCTGCCGAGCCACGGGCTCAAGGTGGAGCCGGCGAACCGGCATCTGCACTAGCCTTTTTTGGTGTCGGTTGTTCAGGCTGACTACTCCGTACATCCCTACTGTTCGTGCGAGTGCTCGGGAGACGTCAGGTGACGTGCCGTACTGAAAAGGAAAAGGCACCCTCGGCGAACGGTGTTGTTTTTTTGTTTTTGTCCTTGCTTGCCCTTGTCCTTGTCTTGTCTTCTGTTGTCCACTCCTGTCCAGACCTTGTCTGATCAAAATTGCAGATCATATTCCATTTCTCTACTCATCAGTTTATGGCGGCTCTTCCCACCCACCTCCCCCTTTTCTTTTGCTCTAATGTAATGGTGGACGACGGTGGACGACGACGGATGGACCGGCCGGGGCGAATGGTAGGTGGTTCTAATACGGCGAGAGGCGGTGCAGGTTTTTGATCGTTTGATATTGTTTGATTTGCTTGTTTGGGCTGTTTTGTATCGAGTGTCTTGTTTTTGGGGTTGTTTTTGATTATTGATTCATCTATTCCTGTATTTGCTTGTTTATTGGTTTTTAGCAAAGACCTGCTTATGACTCTTTACGACACATCAAGGTTTTCTATCATCTTTCATTGCTTTGTCGTTATTGCCTGTAGTGATGCGTATGCCAGGTGACATGTGATTATGACAAGTGACGACTTTCTTTGTCCTGTCGTGGGGCTGGCTGGTGAGGCTGTGATTCTGCAGGAGATTGCGTTGAAGAGTCTGGCCTATGCAGCCTGGCCTGCTGTCGGCTATCTATGACAACTGATGCATGATATATGATGATGAAGAAGCAAGTTCAGCTGTGGTCATGCGGACTGGTATCATTCTATTAACGTATTCATTACACACGGCCTAGCCGTCACTGTCGTTGTCGTCGTCGTCGTCGTCGTCGTCCGAGCTGTCGTCCCGGCTGCGTTTCTTCTTCTGATCGTTTATTGCTGCGGTTACCACCCCCTTGCGCACAAACACGTAGCTCCGCGACGCCCGGTCCTCGCCCTTCCACGCACTCTTGCTCGCTTCGGCCCCGGCCCCGGCTCCCGAAGTCCCCCCCCCCTTCTTGTGCACAACCCCCAGCGTCCGCGCGTGGTGGTAGCCCGGGTACGCCGCAAACTGGAAGCGGAAACTGCGCTCGACCTGCAGGCCGGCGTGCCGCGCCAGGTCGCGAATGTTCCACAGCGTGTAGGGCTCGCCCTCGAAGAGCGTGACGACAATGCTGCCAGCGGGCGTCAGCGACAGCAGCGCGCGCTGGAAAAAAGCGACGAGCAGTTCCTGGTTGTAGCGGACCTGGCGGTTGACGTCGGTGCTCTTGCCGCCGACGTGGGGGAAGTTGAACAGGATGCGGTCGAAGCGGGTAGTTTTGTGTGAGCGGGTTGGTGTTTTGGGTTTGTTGTCGTCGTCGTTGTTGTCGTCGTCGTTGTTGTTATCGTTGCCTTGGCCGCCTTCGCCACCGCCATCGCCGCCAATCTTTGCCTTTGTCCGCCACGGCCCCATGGTCTTGGCATCGACACTGTACAACACGCGCGCACCACCCTGCTCAATGCACTCGATATTGTCGGCAGCGTGCGGGTACTTTGCCAGCAGGGCATCGCGGCTGTCCTCGTAGACCGTGGCCGTCAGGCTGGCGACCTTGTGGTGCGCGACGAGCGACGCGGCAAAGCTCAGGTCGCCCTCGCCGACGAGCAGGATGTTGTCCGTGTCTGGGTCAAACGGGATGGTCGGCTGCTGGTTCGACGGCGGGTTTCGCTCGTGGTTGTTGGTGTTGCTGGCATGGCCCGACTTGCTGTTGCTGTTGCTGTTGCTGTTGCTGTTGGCTCCTTTGGACTTGAGAGATCCGTGTTTCGCGGCGGCATGGCCCGCCTTGTTCTTCTTCCCAGCCACGTGCGAGAGTTTCCGTTTCTTTGACATTGTGCGGGTGCCGGCGGGACTCTCACTCGTTGGCTGCCGCTGGACGTCGTGATCGTTGTCGTCCCTTCAGATCTTCTTTTGTGTTGTTAGTCTGCCGCATCGTCGCTAGAAAAGCGGGTCGTCGGTAATACGAGTACTCAGTACAGATCCCAGCCAGTACAAAAGCGGGGCGTATAGGCGGTCTTTTTGCTGTGTAAGCAGTACGAGTATGTACGGGAGAGTAATCGTACGGGCACATACGAGAGTATCTTTACAAGTGCTGTGAGTTGGACATGAAAGGGCAATACGATACAATGGAAACGAGTACAAAGAAAACGTCCGAATAAGAGCACACGTCGAGGTGACGACGAGCTGCAGTCGCGTACAAGCAGGCATGTGGCAAGGCACGCGGCACGGCACGGCGGATGGGCAGCAATCTGATAATGAGAAATGCAAAGAAGAAGAAGCACTCCATAGCAGAACGAGTACGGACTGTTCGTAATCAAGCAGACTGCATGCTCACAGGAATGCTGTCATATTAGGAGTCGTAGGAGTGAGTACGCAGCAAGGAGTCGGTACCTCCCGCGAGCGCTCTGATTGGCCCGCAAAATAAATCATCCGCCCCGGCCGCCTGCCAACGGCCGCGGTACCTTGCCCACCCGCGTCCCCAGCGCGTGTCCGCAGGTACCTGGCCGCTAGCCTGGCCAGCAGCAAAGACACTTACATTTACAGTGGAGCGCGCTCCGCTTTTAGGTGCGGCTGCTTCGCTGGTGTTATTGAGCAGAGCACGGGCAGCGCGCCAAAGAAGAGGAGCGAGCCCCCCCCCAGGCGGATTTTAGGGGAGAGGAGAAGGGGCCTCGAAGGGGAAGGCGGCCAAAAGTTCTCGCCGTGTACGTACTCGGTACGTGCTCTCAGTAACTCGTAAATGCGTTTTTGGCCCTTTTTGTCGTCTCGTGTCTGTCTGTCTCTCTCTCTGCGCACCCCCCTCCCCCCCAATCCGCCACGCCGCACCGCATCACGAATTCTTGTGTGAAAAACACGCTGCATTTCATCTCTGGCAGCTGCTGATTCGTTTGCTGCTCATTCTTTTTTTGTTCTTTGGACAAGTCTGTCGGGTTGCCTGTGGTCGCCCGTCGCCAAAAACCCGCGGTCGTCGTCCTCTATCGAATTTCTTAATTCTTTTTATTGTTTCTTTTTTTTCCCTATTCCCTTTTCACTTGCACGCGGCTTTTGCCTCCATCTTCTCTGCAAAGCCTCATTCATCAACCACTCTCCCTTGATCTCTTGATCTCATCTCCCCCATCTCTTCTTGCCACGGCCTCGTGTGTCTTCTGTGTCTGTGCCTGTGTCTGTCTGGTTGTTGTTTGGCTTGGTTGCTTGCCAACGGAAAACTTGGGGCCTTTTTTTTTTTTTTTTTTTTTGTTTTGCATATCCCCCTGCCTTCTGCCTTTTGCCTCCTCATATTCCCGGCACGTCTTGTTCCGTTCCCGCTGCCCTTGTCTGTCCGTGTCGGCCAAGCTGTCGACCGGTCTTGTTTCTCGATTTTCGATTCTCGATTCTGGTGTTTTTCCCCGTTCCCCCGTTCACCGTGTCCCGTGTCCCCGTGTTTCTTTGGCCCTTTGTCGTGCCTTTTGCCGGCCTTGGTCCACGTCGCCAGCCTGAAGCCCCTTTCGCCTCATCTGCCATCTGCCATCTGCCATCTGCCATCTGCCATCTGCCGTTTCTTGTCAAGTAACCCGTGCCCTCGTACGAGCTGCACTTGTCGCTTTGCCCAACGATCGTCGTGAATTGCCGACTTGTTGATTCGCCTGCGTCTTTTCCGAGTCTTCATTTCGTCTTTTCTTCTTGATCGTCAGCTTACACACTTTTCGACTTTTGCCTCTTTTCCTCCCTCTCTTGCTTTCATCTCCTCTTCTCTCTCATCTCCTCTTTCTCTTCTGCCTTTCTTCTTTCTACTCTACTTCCTACCCTCTTCTTTCTATCTCTTCTTTCTACCCCCTTTTTTCTTCTCCCTTCTCTCACTCTTACTCTTACTTTCCCCCTCAATCATCTACATCCCATAGCCCCCCCCCATGGCACCATGAGCGAGCCGTCCGCCCCCACGCCCTCGTTCCGCGGCCGGGGCCGTGGCCGTGGCCGGTCCCAGGCCGTCCGCGCCCACGTCGCCCGGCTGGCCCAGGCCCGCAAAGCCGCCAACGGCCGGCGCGGCCGCCAGAAGCTGTACGACCACCCCAAACCCCAGGCGGCGTCGGAGCGGCTCAAGGAGCTCAAGGCAGCCTTTTCGACCGTGGCCAACGCGCTGCGGCCGGCGCTCGAGGACCTGGCCGACCGCAACCTGGACACGCTCAAGGCGCACGCCAGCGCGCACCGGTCCGTGCCCGAGTTTGCCGGCGTCAAGGCCTTTCTCGACGGCCGGTTGGAGGAGGAGAAAAAGTTTATCAACAGCCGTTTCGTGTACGACGTGGGCCTCGCCGACAGCATGTACGAGCTGTCGGGCACCATTACGCGTGACGGGTTTATTGTATGTTGTCGAGGAGGGCAGGGCAAGCTACAAAACAAAAAAAACTGTAACACTGAAGACTGACACGGACAGCGCGACGTCGAAGAAGCCAAGGACCATTTTGTCGAGGCTCAGCTGCAGCGGCTGGACATTCTCGAGCGGCTTCACGACAATGAGCTTCCACTGGATGTGGGTTCTTTCTTCTCTCTTTGTATATATATATACAGTGACTTACCGTGACTCACCCCCAGATCATTGATGATTCGTGGAACTTTCACGAAATCAGCGACGAGCGGTTCCGCGACGTCAAGGCGTACGTCGAGTACCGCACCGACATGCCCTACCACCCAGTGCACGGCACCAAGGTCGAGGTGCCGTGCTCCAAGATCATCAGCGGCCCACGGCTCGGCGGCAGTGGTGGTGTCGGCAGCGGTGGTGGCGATGGCGCCTTGACGACCGCGTCCAAGCGCAAGGCCGACGACGAGGCGTACGCTGTGCCGGCGCCGAAGCGGCTGATTGGTGGTGCGGCGCCGCGGCACATTAGCGGCCTGCTGGGCGGCTTTGTGGCGCCGACGGACAACAACAACAACAACAACACCAATGATGACGACGACGAGGCCGAAGTTGAGGGCGGCGGCAGTCCGGGCCGCGACTCCAAGCTGCCGTCGCCGACGCCGCAGCCGGCGGACGAGGAAGAGGACCTGCTGCTGCTGCTGGACGACGACGAGAACGGCACGCCAGCGGGCGGCAGTGGCAGCGGCAGTGGCAGTGGCAGCGGCAGCGGCAGCGGTGGTGGCGGAGGCGGCAGCGGCAGCAGTACGGCGCGCATCAAGCCGTCAGAGCGTTTGCCGCCGCTGCCCAACGGCGCGTCGGAGCCGGATGCGTGGGACGTGCGGCTGGTGACGAAGCGGCGCACGGCCAACTTTGACGTGTACAACCGGATCCTGGTGCCGGCGCTCTTTGACTTTGAGGCGCACGAGATTGGCTTTCGCGACTCGACCAACGACAAGTCGCGCGGCGCGACCAAAATCAAGCGTGGGCGGTTCCTGGGCACGCCCAACAGCAACACGATGCACTTTGACCGGTCGCTGTGGCAGTACGACGCGACGACGTACGACGACGGCGAGCTGGACGACGACGTCGTGCGCAAGCACTGCCTGCATCCCAAATACGGCCTCGTGCTGCGGTCGTCGGTCAACGACGCCGAGCCGGCGAAACCCCGCGCGTCGGGGAACTACCCCGTCGTCTTTTACACGCCGCACGGCCGCACGTTTATCAGCTCGCGGTCCATCCGCGTGGCCCGCCTCGAAGACGGCGCGCGCGTCGCCGCCCAGCGCCCTGCCCTGGCGGCGGCCCTCGACCAGTTTATCGACCAGTTTATTGAGCAGCACGACGACGAGCACGACACTAATGAGGGCGTCGCGCCGGCCGACATTGCCGTGCCGGCCGACGTGCTCGAGGCGTACCGCGCAGCCCAGCTCAAGCTGTGGCTGGGGCCGCGGCGGGTCGTGCGCGACGAGACCGAGGAGGTGCAGGAGCAGGGGGAGGAGGAGGGGGAGCAGGGACAGGAGAAGGAGAAGGAGGAGGACCGAACGGCATCCGAGACTCCCGAGCCAGACACAAAGCCGGAGCAGGAGACACCGGAGACGCCACAGCCGACGAAACACGAGCACGACGACAACGACGACGACGACGCCAAGCCACAACGCGAGGACAGCCCCACGATTGCAGCAGTCAAAAACGTCTTTGGCACGCTGCTGGACGCCGCCCAGTCCGTTCAGGCCGAGGCCGAGGCCGCTACCAGCAGCTTGGCTCGTACGGCTATGGTCGCTGCCGCCACTGCCACTGCCTCTCCTCCACCACCCCCACGTCGCGCCGCCTCCAAGCCGTTTGACCCTGTGCGCGATGTTTTCATGGACGACGCTCCGCCCGCGCCAGCACCGGCACCAGCACCGGCACCGGCACAAGACACGCGGATGGAGGACGCGTCGACGCTGCTGCTGATGGCGAGTCTGGCGTTGGACCGCGATCATGTCCCGGCATACCACCGACCTCAGCCGCAGCCGCAGTCACAGTCGCTCTACCAGCCATACAACCCCTACCAACCATCCGCCTTGCCCCCGCCACAGGCACAGGCACCTATTATGAGGTACCCTTCGCGCGGTGGCTCCCAAGAGTATGCCCCACCGCCACCGCCCGCCCGGAGCTCCTCCATGGACGCCCAGCCCTACCAGGAAGCGACGCTGCTCGACCCACGACTCTTTGGCGAACAGCAGCAGCAGCAGCAGCAGCAGCAGAGCAATCGCGTGCCTGCGGACCCTTCTGCAATGGCCTATGATGCCAGCAGCGGCTACGACAGCAGCTATTACCACCAGCCACAGTCATTACAGCCACCACCACCACCACCACCACCACCGCCGCCTCCACCGAGCTACATGCGATCCAGCGCCTCGGCCGACCCCTATGGCCCGCCGCCGCCGCAGACGCGCGCCTCGCAGAGCTACTACATGTCGCCGCCGCCGCAGCATCTGATGCGGCCGTATGGGTCGCCGCAGCAGCAGCCCCAGTCTCTGCAGCTTCAGCAGCAACAATCCCAGCTGCCACCACCCTCGTCGGCCTACCAGAGCCAGCATGCACCACCGCCACCACCGCCGCCAGCAGCAGCAGCAGCAGCAGCAGCAGCAGTATATGGACGCAGCAGCAGCCGGGAGTACCAGCAGCAGCAGCAGCCGCATGCACATGCACATGCCTATCACGCAGGGAGTCTGCCTATGCCGTATAATAACAATGGCACCCAGGGCGACTACGATGCGGTAGCCAATGGTGGTAGCAACGGCAACAGCAAGCGCAATGGTGACGCCGAGGGAATGCCACCACGCCGGCCATCTGTCGCCGAGCATGCCGCATCGGCCTCGCCGGCCCCGTCCATGGTCACGGCCATGGGCACCGACCTGCGCGCTGTTGTGCCGCCGCCGCTGCCGTCGTACGACTATGACAAGACGGTCCGCGGATGGGCACACAACAAAAACAGTACCAAGTCGAAAGGCGGCAACACCACCGGCGGCGGACTGGCCGTGACGCCCGAGTGGGACGGCAACACGCTGGCCACGTCGACGCCCAACGGCAGCAGCAACAGCAACAGCAACAGCAACAACAGCAACAACAGCAACAACAGCAACAACAGCGACGACGACGACGGCGACGCGACGCCCAAGCCGCAGCCGCTGCCATAGGTGATGCAGCCTGCGCGACGGCGGCCGTCGTGGCTGTCGATGATTATGGATGACTGAGCGATGTGGCTGTTGGTTTCTGCCGTGCATTCATTGTCTTGCTCCTTGTTTACCTACCTTACCTACCTACCTACCTACTATTACCTACGTTATCCTTTGCTTCATCATTACCGGCATACAGTCTATTCTTACCCATCATAGAGACGCTACGGCAGTCGAGTCTGTAGATATAATGTTGATTTCCTACCCGATGCATCGTGACCTTTTTGATTCCCAGCACGGCCCTCCTCGGCGATGCAGCACAAAGCTCACCCCCAAACGCCATGAAAATGCACAGACACACACACGCTCTAGAAAGAAATACCTCCTGCCAGTCGTCCTCCCTCGGTCCTACTACGGGGGTGCCGGCGACTCATGGCCGCGTCCCGGGCCGTGTCTGTATCCGAACATCCGAACGGGCTCTTCTTGTCTTGCTGCTGCGGCCCCTGTCGCCGCCGTCGCCGACAGCCTCTTGATCAGCGCCATCTCCGCCGCCAACGCCGCTCCCGTATCCTCCGCCCCCTCCAACTTCGCCTCTCTCTTGGCCGCCTCCACCACGGCCGCTCCCACGTTCGCCGTCTCCGCCTCCACCGCGTCCGCCAGCGCCAGCGCCGCCCTCGCCGTCGCCACCGTCGTCCTCGCCGCAGGCGACAGACCTTGCTACAGGTCGTTTGTGGAATCCAGCGTCGCAATGGCGCCCAGGCCGCCCCTGCTGCTGTTGTCGTCTTTGCCGCCGCCGCCGTTGGCTTTCGCTTTTTCTGCTGCTCTGACTCTTGACTCCAACGCCGGCCGCGTCTCGCCCTGCACAATGCCCGCCACCTTCGCCGCCGTATCCGCCGCGCTTACCACCTGCGGCGCCGTCTTGAGCAGCCCCCGGCCCAGGGCCCCGTCCGGGTGCAGCGCGTAGATGAGCGACTGCATCGCGGTGCCGTCAAACACGGCCAGGTTTTGAATGGGTTGCTGCTTGTGGCCCAGCATGTTGATGACGTCCTGGGCCAGCTGCCCGCCCAGCACGGCCACCACCGGCGACACCTCGGCTGCCGCCGCGCCCGCCGCGCCCGCCGCGCCCGCCGCGCCCGCCAGAAAAGCCGCCTGCGTCGCGGCCGGCACCGCCGGCACACCCAAAGCCTCTTGCTTTTCCTTGACGAGCGCCGCAAACACGTCTGGCGGGGGAACATTGTCGCTGTCCACGTGCGTCTCCTGGTACGCCCACAGCGCGCGCAGGCACGCCAGCACCGGCGACACGTTGCGCAGCCGCCGCGGCGACCGCCGGATCGCCTCGGGCAGCGGCGCCGCGTCGGCCGCCAGGTACCACGTCGAGTACAGCTCGCGCTTGGTCACGACTTCTTTTTTGTTGTTGCCGTTGTTGCCGTTGTTGCCGTTGTTGCCGCCGCCGTCGCCCGCCTGCGCCTCAACACGCACAATGCTGCGCGTGCGCGTCTCCTGCGTGCCGGCGCCGCCCGTCGCCACGTTGCTCTGGTCGCGCACCAGCACAAAGTCGTGCTCAATCAGGTCCGCAAAGATAAACCCATACATGCCGTACGAGCTCGCCGCGTACAGCGGCACGTCGGCATACCGCGTCACCGTGTTGATAAACGCCAGCATCTTGGACGACTGGTCCGTCGCAATCACAATGGTAAACTGCCGGAAGAAAGGCGCGTCCTTGTCCTCGATGCTCGTCGTCGTGTCCACGTGCACCTGCACGCGCGGGTTCAGCGCCCGCAGCTGCGCGCTCGCCACCTCGGCCCGCTTCATGCCAATCGGCATTGCCTTGGCCTCGGTCTCGGCCTCCGTTTCCCCCTCGGTGGCCGTCGCCAACAAAAACTGCGAGCCCAAGTCCGCCTCCGTCACGTGGTGCGTGTCGCAAATCGTCAGCGACCCAATGCCCGCCAGCACCAGGTTCTTGGCAATCTCGTTGCCCAGCCCGCGCATGGTGATCAGCAGCACGTGTGCCCGCCGGATCTGCTCCTGCGCGCCCATGCCCCAGAGCCGGATCTGGCGGTCGTACAGCGCGATTTCATCTGAGGCGGTTTAGTACTATCTATGAAGAGCAGGGCGTGCGTGCTGGTCACCTACCTTCAGTCATCTGCGGCTTGCCGGCGCCATCCTGGGCAGCGTCGACATGGCTCGGTCCATCCGTTCCATGTGCTCCGTTCGTCCCGTTCGATCCGTTTGTTGCGTCTGATATAAAGTCCATGCTGTCTGATACTTTTCGTCTGGCAGTCAGATACTGCAAAGGATGGATGTGTTGATGCTGGGCGATGCAAGCTCTACCACGACGCCGATACAATCTCGAGTCTTTGGTATCAAGTGCGTGTACGTCTCTCAAGTCGGGCAGAACGCAGGCGTATGCGCACAGTTCTCGAAGAGTAGCTGTGTTCGATGGATCGAAGATCGAAGAAGCGAATAGCCTCAGGTTCAACAGTAAAGATGTCGTATGTCGTATCACTCTGATAGGGGCTGCTGTCACGTCGTCGTATGTCAGGCTAGCGCGAGCACCGTTAACTGGTCCCGCGTCGAGTGGCGTGCAAGGTAAAGATAAAGTGAAGACAAACGTCGATCGAATTCAGGGCAGACACGCGCAGCGAATGAGGTCACTTTAGCTTGGGTTTGCTTAGTCATCATATCTATCGTATATGGCTCCACAACTATATTCAGGGCTCTCAGCACTTCAGGGGGCTCTCAACGCTGAAAAAGACGTTGCTGCAACCTATCCTCCAGCCCTTCAAAGACCACGTCATCTACCCGTATGAATGTGCTGGCTTGATAATACAACATAGCATCAACAAAGCAGTTGCTCTTGGAGTTATTCATGCCGTGAATCAAGTGCTTTGAACCCTCACTACGTCCCTGTCCAATGTAGCACTGTGCCGTCAACTGAAATCGCACCGTGAGCTGCTTATTCGCGGGAGCACCATCGCCCTGTGCTTCCTTCTCGTCGAGCCCTCCTTCCCCAACGGCCCTTTTTAACTTTCACTTTGACGGTGGTCACTCCTTCCTCGTCTTCTCCCAAACGCTCTTGCCTTTTCAGTCCTTGTTTTGGCCGAGTCCTTCATCGCCTCGATTTCGACATTCTCCCCTATTTCTCTCCATCTTTCCGGCTTCCTCTCTGCTTCGTTTTCTTCTGCCTCTTCTGCCTCTTGTGCTTCTTGTGCCTCTTCTTCCTTCTCAACACCACCACAACCACCACCGTCGCCCATCCACCATTCTGCCCATCTCCCACCCGCCATCTCGCCCACCGCCAATCCAGCCCTCCCGCACATGCCCTGTTCCCACCATCACGCCCACACCACGTCCCCCTCACCGTTGCCAGCTTTGCCAGCTTTGCTGCTGGCCTCTTCCAGTGCCCGCCTCGTTCTCCGCCTCGTTCTCCGCCCGGCGGTTCTCGCTGCCTCCACCCCACTCCCGCACTCCCGCAGACAAACCTCTGTTTTGCTGGACTTCTCCAATGGTGAGTGGATCGCGTCGTCCGTCCGGCACTGACTGATTCGTCGGCTGTTCTCGAGCAGCCTGCTGCAGCCTGCAGTGTCCAGTAATCATGCTTCCGATTGCACTTGCACTTGCATTTGCACTTTTGCCCCCCGCCCTCTTGTGCCTTGTGCCCTTGTGCCTCAACCACGTAACGCACTTCCCCGGTGACCTATTCTCGCTAACAAACAAGTCTGCCGACAATCCACGGCGAAGCGCAGGCCGGCCACGCTCCTATCCTCCAGGCGACTTTGTAAACCTCCTCAATGGTCACTACCAGCATCCCACGCAGACGCAGACGCAGCCGCAGCCGCAGCCCGGAAGCCCATCGCATCCTCCTCCTCCTCCACCACCGCCACCGCCACCACCACCACCAACACTCCAGAACAGACCCAGCCGTCGCTCGCGGCTGGCACCGCTGTTCACGCCGCCTAGACTGGACTCCCACTATCTGGACCGCGAAGGCCCAGCCTTGGCACCGCTCTCCTATGAGCGTACATCGGCCACACCACAGCAGCCTTTGCCGCCTCTTCGCTCACTGAATCGGGACTTTCCCATCCCCGCCGCTGGCTCGCTGTTCCCCGCCCCCGCCAGTTACCCGTCGCTGGCTTCGCCCTTTACCCAACTCCCCCAGCCGCCCACCCCGGCAGCCAATACGCTGCCCTTTGGCTATAGATACAGCCGCCGACGCCCCTCGAATCTGGCCTCGGGCGAGTCTGCCGTTGGCGACGACGACGACGACGACGACGACGTCGAGCCTGAGCCTCCCTATCCCTACGGCATGTCGTCTCGCTCCGGAGGCGGTCCCGGCAGTCGGCGGGACTCGCTGCGGTCCGAAGACATGGGGCGTGTAAACAAGCGCCGCCGCGTGGAAGCCGACAAGGCCAGTCCGTCTGCCTACAAGACCTTCCGCTACGGCCACTATGGCCAGGTCGAGCCCGGTGCGCTTAAAATGGAGATTACCAGCTGCGACGGTGGTCTGTACAGAGATGGCGCCACTCATGCAGCCGAAAACATTCTCAAGCCCGACGACTCCGTGTATTGCACCAATGGAAACCGGTGCAATATCGTGCTGCAGCACCAGGGCAACACGGCCTTTAGCCTCAAGGAGCTCATCATCAAGGCGCCAGCTCAAAACTACACCGACCCGTAAGTATACTCTTTCTATTTGCACCTTTCTGCAGCTGACCGTCTAGTGTCCGCGAAGGGATGGTGTTTCTCTCCATGTCCAAGGACGAGCTCCTGCAAAAAGACCAGTACAATTCGGATGCCTGTCCCGTACCGTCCACATCGCTCTTCCAGCAGATTGGTGCCTTTCGACAACGTGCAACTCAGCACTTGAACAGCTTGAGCTACGGCCTTGGAGGGCAGGACGAGAACCATGATGCCGAATACCCCCCCTCGGACTTTCCGTACGAAGCGTATCGCCTCGCCTATGAACAGATGAATGCCGCGAACAACACAAACGACACAATCAACACAAACGACGCAAACGATACGCCATCGGATCCCGACAACGCAGAAGAACGTCCGGCATTCCTCGTCATCACCGAATGCAGCGACGACGAAGACGCCGAGGCAGGCGACAGGGGTCGGGCCGGGCAAGATCGAGGCTCTGAATGGCGGTCCAACGCTGCCCGATGGAGCCCGGCACCCTTGCGCTTGCGTACGCGAAGACGGCCCACTGAGTTTGCCGACGAGATGGTCCAGGATCCTGATTTCGGATGGGGTCTGACCATTGTCGAGGACGACGACGACGACACCGAGTTTTACGATCTGGCTGACCCGACCATCTCGTCCCCAAGCTCGCCGCCTGGAAATGGAAATGGAGACGCACACCAACGCGGCTCGGCCGGCCATGATCGTGACAACGCGCAGTCGTTTTTGATCCGCAGTGACTCGGCGCAGGTGGCGGGCGAGCAGCAGACGCACACATCGTCGACGCTCTTTGAGAACCGCGCCAACCCACAAAGCTACGCCAGGCCGAGGGCACAGCCTGACGCCGAGTTTCACATTGAAAAGCACAAGAACAAGTGCACAATCCGCTTCCACACGCCCGTGACGGCGCGGTATATTCTGCTCAAGATGTGGAATCCGCAGCACAGCATTGGCGGCAACATTGACATCCAGGGCGTGGTCGTCAAGGGCTTTGCAGGACCGCGATTTTTTTCCGCCACGGACTTTAGATGATTATATTGTTTCTATTTTCCGTTTTTTTTCTTCTTTCTTTCTTTGTTTTTTCTTTTTGTTTTGCGTATATCATGGAGGGAACAGATACACAGCGTTTTGGCGTTGGGTACTCTTTGGGCACATTGCATGTTATGCTTGGGTTTGGCAAGAAAGGGGTTTTACGCGTATCATCGCAATTTTTCAACGGCCATCATATGGGCACGAGCAGCTCAGTCGTCCTGGTCCAGTGTACATATCTACAATGAAGCCGTTTGAAAAGTTAGCATTGATTGATGCAGTATGACGGTTACGAAGGAGAACTTGTAATGATAAGTGGGTCTTTCCTACGGGCTATGTCTCATTATGAGTGCATGCATCTCAGCCTCGTGAGTCAGAATGCCGTGCTGTGATAGGGCCAGGCTCGGCCGCAGGCAAAGCAGTCACAGGCGGGTCTGGCGACGTATGACAGAGGCGGGGTCACTTTGGCGGCGCACGTTTGGGTGGGCTAGTCCCAAAGAGGCGGAGCGGCACTGCTGATTCTGGATGAAATTTTCCCTTTGTCAGCGCCGTTCTAGCGAAGCTATTTTGCAGATGGACGAAAAAAAGTTTATATAGCAGCACGACACCAGCACGCAGAAGCATTTGCAATTAGAACATACCGGGCTTCAATACCGATTTTTTCTTGTTTCTATCACTGCTCATATTCGCTGCATACCCGCCAAGCATCACGCCTGTCGCTACTTTCGTGTTCACTACCCCTCCATTCGCAACAGCCGACCACAACCGACAGACAACGTTTATCATGGCGGTCCGCGCTCAGTTTGAAAACTCCAACGAGTATGTTCTGCCAGAATGTATTTGTTTTTTTTGTATCAACAGATACTAACTCCCTAGGGTCGGCGTCTTTGCCACCTTGACCAACAGCTATGCGCTCCTCGGCATCGGCTCGAGCGAGAACTTTTACGGCATCTTTGAGGCCGAGCTGCAGGACTCGATCCCCATCTGCCGCACCACCATTGCCGGCAGCCGCATTGTCGGCCGGCTAACCACGGGCAACAGCAAAGGTCTGCTCGTGCCCACCACGACCACCGACCAGGAGCTGCAGCACCTGCGCAACTCGCTGCCCGACTCCATCAAGATCCGCCGCATCGAGGAGCGCCTGTCCGCCCTCGGCAACGTCATTGTCGCCAACGACAAGACGGCCCTCGTGCACCCGGACCTGGAGCGCGAGACCGAAGAGATCATTGCCGACGTGCTCGGCGTCGAAGTGTTCCGCCAGACCGTCGCCGACAATGTCCTCGTCGGCTCCTACATGGCGCTGTCCAACCAGGGCGGGCTCGTCCACCCCAAGACGAGCGTGCAGGACCAGGACGAGCTGTCGAGCCTGCTGTCGATCCCGCTCGTGGCCGGCTCCGTCAACCGCGGCAGCAGCGTCATTGGCGGCGGCCTCGTCGTCAACGACTGGCTCGCCGTCACGGGCCTCGACACCACGGCCACGGAACTCAGCGTCGTCGAGAGCGTCTTCCGCCTCGGCGACGGCCACGGGCCGGGCCAGATCAACACATCCATGAGAGACACAATAGTCGAGTCGTTTTACTAGGCGCCCTTTTTATGTTTTTTCCTTTTCTTCTTCTTCCTGTCTTGTCTTTTTATGTTTCAGTGTTACGCGCACACCACCAAAGACTGCAGTGCTGGATGGCCACGCACGGGCTCTCTCCAACCATGTGCAGTGGCGTCATGGGCGTTTTCATTTGTATTCTGCCACTCGTTTGTGTTGGTTCTTCGTCTGGTGGTGGGAATATAAACTACCAATAGCATCCTGCCTGGGTCGTCAGTCTACTGGGTAGCTCTTTAAACTTTTTCTCGCGCAGTTTGTGGTGTTCTGGTGATGATTGTGACATGTAGTTTGCTGTATTTATTTCTTGATTTTTGTCTACTCATACTCTTCTTTTTATTTTATTTTGTACTTTTCTTCCTATTTTCTGATCGTAGTTTTCTTTCTGTTTCCTAGTCGTACTTTTGAGTTTCGTACTTTTGCATATATTTATTCAGTCATACTTTATCATTCATTCCTATTTCTTTGTTTTTCTCTTGTTAAATACTCGGTTCAATATCTCTCTGCCTTGTCACTTCCCGTTCTAATTACAAGGATCAGATAAAGCTCATGATATCACACACACGTCTTCTTCTCTACTCGGTGCTCTCATCTCACACAACCAGCGCTAACAGCCGCGTCGCACCAGCCCTTGCTTCTTAGCGCCCTCTCCTGGGCAACCACGTCCCGCGCCATCTCACGCTTCAATGTTGACATACTCGTACGTAAGACACGGGCCACTTCCAGGTTCTGTCAGCTCTAATCAAAATCATGGACTCCGAACCTTGTTTCTCAGCTCTTTCCTGGTTGAGCTTCTCACGAGTACAAAGAATCAGTCGCACCTTCCTCTGGCACCCACTCCTGCACGTCGAGACCGATCGCCATCGCATTGCCATCTCGGACGCTGCGAGTTTACGGAGTACAAGTACCTTTGTACGCATATGCAAGTGCTTTATTAGTCTCGATTGGCGCAATTGGTAAGTACGAGTAGCGTACAAGTTACTCGGGGAGGCCGCCTCCCCTGACTCGTGTTTGTTTACTTTCTGCCGCAGCGCACAACATAAGACATGCATGGCCCCCGACAGGGCATGTGCGAGGGAAAGAGCGATCGCACATCACGTCAGAAGAGGCAGCTACGAATATTACAGATCCGATCTGACTAACCATCTTCTGTCCTCTTTTTTTTTCTCTCTCTCCAAATTAGAGACACCTTGTCAACTCCATCACGCCATCTCCTCTTTAATCCCGTCCCCCCGTCGGTCATGCCAATCGCAGTTTGACGTTGAGAGCCCGCACGTCGACCGACGCCCACAATGAACGGGTCTCCCTCGCCCTCGCCCTCGCCTCGCCGGCTGCAGCGTCAGCGTCCCGGTTCCCCGCTCGCTGCCCAACTACGGCAGAACAACCAGAACCAGAACCAGGATAACAACAACAATAAAAGCAACAACAACAACAACAACAACGGCAGCAGCGAGCCCAATGGCAGCGACAGCAGCCGTCTGCATCCAGTATCGCGCTTGGATGGTCCTGCACCGTCGTTGGCCAGCCCCCGAAGCTATCAGTTGTCAAAGTCGCCGGCCCCCTCGCACAGCCACTCGCGGAGCTACAGCCAGAGCTACAGCCCGAGCTACAACCTGAGCTACGGCAGCCCGAACACCGAAAGCAACGACGCCGATAACAATTACGGCTACCGGCCAAAGTATAATATCAAGGACGACGACGACAACAACAACAACAACAACAACAGCAGCAGCACCACGTCGCCTTCTCTGCGTCCGGTGCAAGAATACCACAACGCCTTTACGAGCGAGGGCGAGGCGCTGTCGCTGCCCCCGACACCGTCTGCCACGGGCTCGTCATCGCCGACCTCCAAGTTTGCTACCATTTCGTCGGCCTCGCGGGCATTCTTTGAACACCGCCGCCAGTCGTCGATTCCCAATTTGATGCCAGCAATTTCGTCCATTGGCCGAAATCTAGGACGTGCCATCTCGCCAGACCGACCACTGCGGTCATTCTCGCCGGCGAAGCGGCCGCCGATCCCGGAGTACCGAGACGAATCGGCTTCACGCCGTGAGTCTTCCGAGTCATCCGACGACGACGACGACGACGACGACGAGAGTGTAAGCAGCGACGAATCTTCCAGCGAAGAAGACGACGAAGACGACGAAGACGACGACGACAGCATGGACGGCAGTGACAACGAGGAGGATGTTGGCCGCGACCGCAGCAGTCGGGCGGCGCCGTTTTCGGGCGATTCCCGCTCAGCCCGTCGCAAAAGCACACTGACGACGCGGGCCGACGATGACGACAAGCAGGCGGACACTGTGCCGGCAACATCGGGGTTTGCCAGCTGGCTCGCCGGCGGTGGCACACCAAAGGCAACGAGCCCTGAGCGGTCATCCATCTTGACAACGTCACGAACAACTACGCCCGAGCCCTCCGTCTTCAGGGGACGGCAGGGCCATACGCGCCGCAGCATGTCGCTGGCTAGCAACGCATCGACAACGCCGCGCAGCCCGTTCATGGGCAATTATAACGCGTCGCCGTCCCGCCTATCGCAGCTAGCGACGACCATGTCGGCAACGCTTTCGCGCTTGGCCCAGCCGCAGCCGCTTAGTCCGCGGTCGGCCGGCGCCGGCTTCGAGCGCGACGAGCTGTTCAACCTCGACGTCGATGCAGCACTCTTCCCCGCCGGCCGGCCGTCTGATCGGGATGCATTTTCTCCGGCTGCCTACAAGAACCTCGAGATGAACGCCATCAATGCATTACGGCGGATGCAGGCAGCGTACCGCCAGCGATCCGTGGCTCTGCAGGACGTGACGGCGGAGAAGAGCGTGTGTGACGAGGAGTTTGAGGAAGCCGAGACGCGCGCGCAGCACCTCAAGATGCAGCTCGAGGGGATGGCGCGCCGTGTTGCAGACCAGCAGCGCGAGATGGAGGGCTTGATGGACGAGCTTGCGGCGGAAAAGAAGGCGCGTGCCCAGGAGCGGGCCATGCTGTTGTCGGGGGTGCCGACGGCGGGATCCATGGCGGATGGCACCGGGGCCATGGGCATTGCGGCCGACGACCACGACCACGACCAAGCCACGTCGATTGTTGCGCTCTCCGAGGACCTGGACGTCGACAAGGCGCAGCGCGACCAGAAGCGGCGCTCGGCATGGCGGCGCCGCAGCTCAAAGTCCAACGGCAGCAGCCTCGACGACACAGACGACGGCGACGAGGCCGACGAGGCCGAGAGCAGCGCCAGCGTGTTCTCGCGCCCGCGCAGCCCCACGCCTGCACCGGGCGCCAGCAGCAGCAGCAGCAGCAGCAGTGCTGGCCTCGACAGCGGCGCGCCGGTGCACCATCCACGCGTGGCAGCCCTCGGCTCGACGCGGCAGCAGAACGGCCGGTCGGTGTCGACGGTGTCGTCGGTGTCGTCGTCGGCGTCGTTGGCCTCGTCGACGGCAGGCACGCAGAACCAGCCCATGACGACGTTCCAGAAGCTCATGAAGAACGTCACGGCGGCCATCAAGGACGAGGAGCCGGAGCTGGGCAGCGGTACGACGAGTTGCCGCAACTGCGGCGGGAGGGACGTCAGCTTTGCGTGGAACACGGTCAGCGTGCTGCGCGACGAGAACAAGCACCTGAAGCAGCGGGTAGGCCAGCTGGAGGTGGCCGTCGAGGGTGCCCTGGACATGGTGAATGGCGTTGGGCTGTGACCTTTGTCCGTCTATTTTGTCTGATTTTGTTTGATTCTTTGACTATTTTGATTCTTTTCTTTTCTTCTGATTTCTTTTGTCACCAGCGTGGATTTGTCTTTTCTTCTTTCCTTGGTATCTATTTTCTTTTCAACAGTTGATGGCGCTGATTTGGCTTGGCGATGTACAATAGACTTGCATCTACTTGAAGCAAATATCCTTTAACACTCCATCACCATGCAATGCTTGATCTTTTGGTATTATGTGGCTCTATGCAATAGCTGCCCTTGCTTTCGGGCCATGCTGTCCGTTTCCAGGACAAGTGAGCACCGTTTTATGTACAAGGCAGTCGTAGGATTTTGAAGAAATATCATCGCGGGGTTTCAAATTCAAAACAAAGAAAAACATCTAGTGGTGCTCGTTGGCATGGCCGTGCTCGTCGCCGCCGAGGAAAAAGTGCTCAAAGGCGCAGTAGCCGGCAAAGGCCACTGTGGCAATGCCGAGGCCCGGGAAGCCGGCCTTGAACCGGTTCCAGCGCGTGAAGCGGCCCTGGTACCGCCATGCCTCACTGTGGGGGGTGAGTTAAAACAGGCCAAAACGTACGTTGACGTAGAGCATCGGCACTTACTGGGCCTCCCACGGGTCGTACCGGGGGGTGCCGCTGGCCTTGCGGAGGGCGCGGATGTCGAAGCCGGTAATGTTGGGCTCGGGGCCCTTTGAGCGTAGTACTCTGGGGGGGGGGTGTTAGTGAACTGGTGCGCGTCGTTTGAGCAATTCGCCATCGTCGTCTCGTGCTCGTGCTCGGGCTCACCTTGTCAGGTACATTGTGGTGACTGCACGACGTCAGATTGGTTGTGGCTGGTGGTAGCAAGAGGGATCTGCCTGTTCGGACGAGGCGAAGAGACAGTGCGTCGTGGTCGTGGTCGTGGTGGTGGTCGTGATCGCGGTCGAGGCGTCGTGGTGGTGGTCTCGATGGAGGATGTGACGGCGTGCGTAGGAGGACGACCCGAAAAGAGAAATCGAGAGCACTGGATTGGCTGCCGCGGGTGCATATATGACTAAGCCGACGGTACAAAGTACATGGTACAAGTACGAGTACGAGGTTACAGGCGTATATTTCGCTCCCATGCTCTTTTTCTCAGAAGTCACTTTTATGGAGACCATTCCCGACCATACCGTAAATCGTATAGCTTGC
>JANSMC010000213.1:0-22277 GCA_029299015.1 Ophiostoma montium
TATCATGTGATATTGAAATTGCACCCTAGGGTGTGGTCTTATATATCAAATTTGTGGTCAAATGGTCCATCTGCACTACCTCACCTATGCTCAACCGTAGCCATATCTCCGATTGAGCTCTGTGATACTGGCCCAGCCGATGGATTCGGCACCGAGTTGCGGTGTCGAATCATGCTCACGTTACTCCGTGTCGTTCGTCCTTTGACTGTCGCGACCCTCCAGTCAGCGTCAGCTAGAGGATACCTGCTTGGACTTTTCGAAAAAAATCAATGTCTTTCGGTTTTTTTCTTTGATTTTTATTGTGAGAAGAGACTCGCCGAACAATGCCCGAAAGGAGATGGTTTGATAACAAAACATCAAAACAATCAGAGACATATGCCACTTTCTCGGCTATCGACAAATATCAAATGAGGAACAGCTGGCTGGAATCAAGTCGTATTGGCTGATGACCACCACACCGTGTAGATCCGGCACAACGTCTTCGTCCTGAATGTGTATGCAGTGATTTGTCGTATATTGGTCTTGTATATCTTTTGTCTGATTTTTGAGAGCTCTGATGCCTTCCTCTCATAAGGAATTTGGAGGGGGTAGAGCGCAAATGAGGGCGTCGTCATGATCCGTCTGCACGATCACGTGACAAATCAACGGAGATTTTTTACGGCAAATATTGTCAATTGAAGTCGGCTATTTCCAAGCACCAAGCTGCCGATAATCCTGAAAGTGATTGTACGGAGTTCACTGTAGAAAATGACCAGCAGCATGTTTTTGTATATGTTTCAATGCCGTTTTACATAGAGCCACCACCAAATCATGAGTTGAACTTGGAGTTGCTTGATATCCTGGTTCTTGAACTTTACTCGTACTCCCTCGCGGTCACACAAACGGACAAACTAAAATACTATAAGTCGAGCCTACGAATAATAGACAACTAACATATAAGTAGAGTAAGCTCGTCTGTTTGCATGAAAAACATCCCGATGATGAACGTACTTGCACCTCATTTAGGATAATATTGCCCAAAACCCATCAATAAGAAATGCGGGAGTAGTCTACAGCGGATAACGCCTCAGAAGCTGCTTCACCAAGCTTAGCATGTACTCTTACGCCGTTTAGAGCACCCTTACTACTCGGAGGTGTGCGACTCTAACAGCGTTCCTTGACTTATCACACCCCGTAGAGTATTTCTTACTCAATACTCGTATTACATCGTGTACGATGGCTATCGTAAAAGCTGCATATTGGGTACCAAGGCGACAGAGTTTTGTTGTGATGCACCACCTAGTACTCCATACACTACGGGGACAGACACCATACCGAGAACCAAACCAATCTGCTATTGGCTCACGCGCTGGAGGGGCAACGATGCAAGGCTGCGAGCAAACTGCCCATGTCACACCTTGGCGTCTTGTTGAAAAAGTACTCCGTAATCCGTGATACCTATCAAATTAATAAGAGATACCTTATCTCTTTGATAGACGATGCGAGCCGGTGGGTGTCGGGTCCCGGCGATGTTACGGAGTACGATCAATTCTAAAAAGCCAAGACGCACTAGTAGCTACTCAGTACTGTACTCCGTACTGCCATCAACTTCTCTTGCCGACTACTGAAGCTGTTGTAGACCGCCCGCCAATAAGTATGCGTACTCTAATTTTGAGGATCGTCCTGTATGCCGCATTATTTCTCAATCTATTCCTTTATTCCGTACCACGCCCATCTGGACCTTATGTTCTATCTTGCCTTTTTTAGCCACTACATACACTATCTCAACGTAGTAGTGGAACGGTATCACACCGCCTTGGCGCCAAGCAGATGCTGTAAAGGTAGTCGACTAACCTGTATCGAGAATGTCTATCCGCCACAGGCCGTAATACCTTCTGCCAAGACATGTCAGGAACGATAGCTCGATGCACCCTTGCAACTCTACCGTTTTGTACGGCCCTTTCTTATCAAGTGGGATGTTGATATCTTGGCACTTTTTAAACTGATATTGGCATCTTTGAGCGATTATAGACGCATATTGTTTCTGTGGCCATTGTTTATATAGCTTCTATACCCTCGTTTATCTACCACGCGTAACATTAACGACTCCTTATTTCAAGCAACCGTGTCGGCAGTCCTACTCTCTAGACTTCTTGAAATCCAACCTGAACGCTGCTACGCACCGTCAGCAGCATCCATGGCAACATCAGCAGATTTCAAACGCCAAGAAGGCACCGAAAAAGGTCAACTCGATGTCGACATAGGTGCGGTCACCGATGGCTACGGCGAGACGCGACGTGGGCTGATGCCACGCCATGTACAACTCATGGCTATCGGCGGCTCTATCGGTGTCGGGGTCTGGGTCGGTATCGGCAGTGTTCTCATGCGTGCGGGTCCTGTAAGAACATGCTCCCGGATCAAACAACGGACATGTGTCGCATCTTGCTAATTGATTACAGCTGAGCTTGATTCTCGGCTACCTCTTTTGGGGTCTCGTTTTCATCTGGCCACTATATCTTGCGGTTGCTGAGATGATTGCATATCTGCCGATCCGTGGAACGCTCTTCGAACTCGCTGCTCGCTATGTGGACCCTGCTCTCGGATTTGCCATGGGCTGGACGTATTTTTTTGCCGGTACCATGCTTTTATGCACAGAGTTCTCCGCCGTCGCTACTCTGTAAGTCATTGTTTTGATATGTCGGCCAGAGGCCCCCATGCTGACCGTTGCCAGCATGCAGTACTGGCTTCCCAATGTCAACGCAGCTGCATGGGTCGCAATGGCGATGGCCGTCTGCATTCTGCTCAATGTTGTTGCTGTGCGCTGGTATGGCGAGTCAGAGTTTGTCATGGCGTCCACCAAGATCTTCTTGCTCGTTTTCCTCGTCATGATTACCTTGGTCACAATGTGCGGTGGCAACCCCAAGCACGATGCCTACGGTTTCCGCAACTGGAACACCGCGGATGTGATGTTGGAGTATGTCGACGACGGCAGTACGGGCCGCTTCCTCGGTTTCTGGAGTGTGTGCCTCTACGCGGCTTTCAACATCGCTGGCCCTGACATTATTGTCATTGCGGCTGGTGAGATTGCCAACCCTCGCCACACCATTCCCCGAATTGCGAAGCTCATTTTTTACCGAATTGTGGCCTTCTATGTTCTCGGTGCACTTTGCGTCGGAATCATTTGCAGTGCAAAGGACCAAGGCCTCAAGGATGCCGTCGATGGAAACGGCGTCGGTGCTGGTGCCAGCCCCTGGGTGATTGGTATTCACAATCTCGCCATCAAGGGCCTGCCAGATTTTATCAACGCCCTTATTCTTCTCTCTGCATGGGTATGTATCTCGGCGTGTATCATCACCAACAATCTGTATTGATAGCTAACATACCCAGTCCTGCGGCAATGCTTACCTTTATGCGGCATCACGCACGCTGTACGGCCTTGCTCGTGGTACGTCATTCAAGATTGCCAGGTAAACTATCCACCACTAACAAATTGCAGACCACCAAGCTCCCAAGTTCCTGCTATACTGCACGAGTTCCGGCGTGCCGATCTATTGCGTTGCCAGCGTGTCTCTACTCGCGTGCATTACATTCCTCTGTGCATCCAACGAGGCGTCAGACGTCTTTTACTGGTTTGTTGACCTTACCACTACTGCGCTCATCATTACATATGTAATGATGCTCGTAGTGTTCTTTGGGTGGTACCGGGCCTGTAAAGCCCAGGGTCTTGACCGTAACACGCTGCCATATAAGATGCCCTTTGCCCCATATACCCCCGCCATCTCTCTGCTCGTGGGTATCCTGGCACTTATCTTTGTCGGCTTCGATGTATTCAAGCCTTTTAGCGTTCGCGGCTTCATTACTTCTTACTTTGGCATCGCTTTTGCGGTGTTCACTTTCATTTTCTGGAAGGTTGTCAAGCGCACCAGCTTTGTCAAGCCGGCTGATGCCGATCTGATCAGCGGCAAGGCTGAGGTCGATGCTGAATGCCGCATTTGGGAAGACGGCGGTGTCGAGGAGAAAGAGAAGGAGCGTTTGGCTCAACTTGGTTTTATCCAGAGGACCTGGGAGAGAATCTGGTAGTCACCCTAGTCGATTATCTAGTTATTTTTGGCCGCTATCGTTCCGCTTTCACATTTAGACTCTTGCATTGTCAACTCTGTTCATCGGTCTTTTATGCGTCGTATAACACTTGGGAACGACAAACATAAAAATCTATAAGTACTGGCCACGCAACAACGCGCAACAATGCGCAACACCAATGAATTTCGAAGGAGTACCTTTACTGATGTGTTGTAGCAGGTTGAGTAGCTTCTCTATTGTCTATAAAAGGGTGTACCCGCCGTCGACGATGATATCGGCACCGGTCATATAGCAGCAGGCGTCGCTAGCAAGGAACGTGTAGATCTGTCAATTAGTACCGGAACACAAAACAAAGGAGGTGATAATCATACCCCTTTCAGCTCAGAGGGTTTAGCCATGCGCCCGCCAGGGATTAGCGATAGCCACTTATCGAACCGCTCCTTGGGCTGGACATAAATCACTGCCGGTTATATTAGCATGGAAGAACACCACTGCCACGACAAAGATGAAATGGGACCATACTGTCTGTTTCAACGAATCCAGGAGAGACACAGTTGACGCGGGCAAAGTCAACCCACTCCACTGCCAGGCTCTTGGCCAGATGCACAGCTGCAGCCTTGGATGCGTTGTAGGCAGCTTGCGTCTGCGGGATATTGACGATGGAGGCACTGATGGAGGTCGTCACGATAAGGTTACCCTTGCCTTGCTTCTTGAAGTGCTTCCCGGCGGCCTGAGCTGTCCACATCACGCCGTCAAGGTTGACGCTGTTGTTTGCTGCCCAAGTCTCCTCGGTATATTCTAGGTTAGGGATGTTGGCACAGACACCCGCATTGGCGACCATAACATCAATGCGCCCATAGTCAGCAACGATTTGGTCAACCGTAGCTGCAATGGAGGCACGCTTCCGGACATCGCTTTGATAAGCCTTGACGTTCTGGCCTGTGGCTTTGCTGATACTCTCGGCAATAGCGTCGGCGTCGGAGCTGGTGGCATATATAATCGCAACGTCGGCACCAGCTTCGGCCAGGCCGCGGACAATTTCCAGGCCAATGCCCTTGGCACCACCAGTTACGGCGGTGACCTTTCCTTTCAGCGAGAATTGGGACAAGACATTCGCGTCTGGGTTGGATGGAGCAAACAGAGGCATTGTGAGGCTGGTCGGTATTCGGTAAAGTGGCTTGGACGGGATGCAAGATAGAAGGTGACGACGAAGAAAACGAAGAAGGAAGAGAGAGTGTGTCAGAGCTACAGGTGTCCCTATAAGAAGGCGGGGCAAAAAAGACGCTAGCCACAACGGCAGCGCGAGGTAGTTGAGATAATGTGAAAATAACCGGTGTATTTAAGCGGCGGCTACATTTGAGACATTAGCCAGTGATAACCGCCCGTCATCATATCAGTGGATTTCGGCGGTGCGACATTGATCAACAACGTCCTATCTGGTTCCTTCAGTGCAGAGTATCGTGTTATTATGTCCTGTTCGGACATACCATATGCCCAGGAACAAGACAGCGCAAGAGGCCGAGTATTCGTTCAAAGGTCGTTAGCCGTGCACGGGTGCATCAGGTGGAATCCAGCGGGGCGATTGCATTATGGGAACCCTGACATGATTTCACTGTGCACTGCAACTCTTGTGACCAGCATGAGATTTATTCTGAATTTGATACTACAACTACACGGCCATCATGCATCATGCATCGGCAAATATGTGTGTTGCGTAAAAACGTACCGGGTTATGGAGCCGTATCTTTTTAGCGCACGCTTTGTTGCATGTACGGCGAGTCGCATACTTCTTTTATTTATGCGTCTGACGCCGGCTTACAACACTTCAACCCCAGTTCTTTAATATTGTCTGCGCCTGAACAGCGTAACGTGATTGCACAAAATGCGCACGAAAGTTCAACAGGAAGAGTTGCATGCATTAATTGTTCAATCAATCCAGTGAGGTGAAGCGCAACTACTAAACACCTCATGCGGATATGTGTCTGTGCACATTACTACTGGTAGTTGCAATATGAATTTAGTGGGATTAAGAAAGAAAAAAAGTATGTACAAAAGCTGATTTACAGGTGTGAAGTGTTTACAGATGCGAAGTGTCTTGTGCAAGAGAGCTAGTAGGCCGCAAGAGGCGAACCAAAGGCATCACTTGTCGGCTTGAATTTACTCATTGCAAGCGAGAATCTTGGCTGCAGCAGCCTCTGCAACAACCATGATAGTGGCCTGGTTGTTGCCGCTGGCAAGGTCGGCGTGGATGCCACCATCGACAATATACTGGGTTGTTAGTATAAAGAAACGCAAAAGAAAGATGCCACAAAATACTACTAGAACTTACCAGGTTGTCGGTACCATACACCTTGGCGTTGGTGTCGACGACGGCGGAGCCGCCATACCGACCATCGTCAGTGCCCAACTTGGTCGTACCGGCGTAGTGGATACCAGAGGTGAAGCTGTCGATGATAGAGGTGACGTTCGTGTTCTGCAGGGTGAAACCAGTAGACTTGTCGCTGAGAGCATCAATCATTTCCTGGACGAAAGTGGTGGCGGCCTCGCGATCGACGGCGGACGCAAGATAGGGTGCCTGTTTGAAGTAGACGCTACCGTCCTCTTTGAGGGCAAGCACGCCGGTCGACGTGGCACCATGGGTGAGGTAGGTGGTGATCGTAACAGTGTCAGGTCCTGAGGCGGCACAAGACCCCTGGTAGTAGCGGGTGACACCATCGGAGCCGACATTCGACGAGAAGAAGATGAGGCGGTGGCGGCCCTGCGTCAGAAGACCGTTGCCCTTGGTCTCATAAGGATCCATGTCAGCGATGTCGGTGCCATTGAAAACGCTGGCGGTGTCGATGGCGTTGTAGCTGGATGCACCAGCGCCGGAGGAAGTGTTGACAGTGATCAAGAAGATGGGGTGGTCCTTGAGGCTGTGGCCAACAGGCAGGTCGATCCACTGGCTGCGTGGCGGCACGGCGATGCCGGACTTGTTGGCGATCTCGATCTGATCAGCCGGACCAATACCGGCACCGAACAACAGCTTTGGCGAGTGCAGGGCACCAGCAGCCAGGACAACAGCACCGGTGGAAGTCAGACGGATGGTGGAGATGCTACCAGTATCGACGTCCTCGACCTCGACGCCGACCACGCGCGAACCGGTGTCGTCGGCACTGCGCAGGAGGCGAGTGACTTGCGTGCGCAGGTGCAGGCTGAAGTTGGGCCGCTGCTGGGCCAGCGGAAGGTACGTACGGACGGGGCCGGCGCGCATGCTGTCCTTGATGTTCCAAGTCGGGTGGCTGTAAACTTGGTGCTTCTCATCGGGCTGGGCGGTCATGTCAGTTTCAGACCACCCGAGGCGGTCGAAAAACGTGGACATTGTGTCGTAGAGGCCCTGGTCGTAGCGCTGGCCATCAGCCGACGGCGTGCTTGAGCCGGGGTTTCGCTCGTAGAGCCGGTTGGCGGCCGGCTCAATGTCGCACCACTTCCATCCCTCAGGCCATTTGTCGTCGAAATCGCGAGCTGGCGGGTGCACAAAGACCATGTAGTTGACACTGACGCCGCCGCCCAGCACGCATGCTGACAACAAGCCCGAAGTGTCTTGGCACATGTAGTCATTCCACAGGCCAGGAACAGCAGCGACGCCCGATGACAGACCGGGCACGTCGATAGGTGTCAGAGAGCTGTTCCACTCCAGCGAGTAGTTCGCTCCTGTCAGCACAGTCGACCCGTGTCCACGCTCCAGCAGCAACACCTTCTTGTTCGCCTCGGCCAACCGCTCAGCCGTGATGATACCCGATGGCCCGCCGCCGACAACAATGTAGTCGTACTGCGTCTCGGCAATGTTTGCTGCAGCTGCGGTGGCAGCCGCAGCCACGATGCTTCCGACTGTGGTCAGACGCATGGTGATAAACAAGGAAGGACTGTGAAGGGGGGAGCGTGTGTTTGAAGGGAAGAGCAACGTGAGGAAAGTGAAGGAGCAGTCAATGAACTCTCTCACGAATCAAACGAGAAATGGCCTATTTATGTTTCTGCTCGATACCTTTTTTTTTTTTTTTTTTTCGGAGACACCGCTCCCGTTGTCACCGGCGTTCCTGACATCATGTCACTTCTTACAAGGTTTTTCTTAGTTTAGCGAGACTGTTAGTCTCCACGAGCCCGCCGCTAAAGAATGTCGCCGCAGCCAAAATCATGCGCCTAGGCCTTGGCCGTAATCGGGAGTCGTTAAAACAAGGCTTCTTGAACGTTCGGTTGGATCGTAACTGGGGGCTGCGAGATGAGATTGCTTGGTAAGGGGCGCTCTAAGTGGGGAGAACGAGTGCGTGCGGCTCGTTGTTACGATTATCTCCCGCGGGGGGCCTTACAAAGTACCCGTAAAAGAGCGCAAGCGAGCGTGTTCATCCTTGAACTCCTACCTTGTACGGAGTAGATGTTACCCTCCACTGCACGAATGGAACAGTGGTACTCGTATTGCCGTGCTATCTCGGTGTACTCTCGGTGTACAAATAACGTAGTACTTCTGCTGCAGACTGCGCTTCCACAGCCGCGTGGCGTATTATCATGCTGCCTTATGCTGCCGTGCAACAGGGCACAAGACTTTCGGTCTCCCCTTTTTCTCTGAGATCTTTTCTACGATATTTTCAAGGTTTATGCCTTTGTCCTTGAGCGGTTACTTATTCTATTTTGTCTCGTGTTTCTTCATCTAGCCCGGTTTTGTCTGTCTGGCATGAGGCCCTGCTTGGGCGTTTTAGCGTTCTGTTAGCGGTATTTATATTTTCCTCGTGGAATCTTTTTATGGAGTAAGTTATGGAAGTCCACCGATCGCACGGTGGAGCTGACTGCCGTTGCATCACGGGCGGCTGTGTCGACACACTGCGAAATTACAGAAGACGTTATCAAGACGTGACAAAGCATGACAGGCGTACCAAACCTTTCCATACAGTAAAAATTCACTTTTTTTTCTTTTAGCTTACTGTCGCGGGCTATCTATTCTTCCACGTTATTGATTGTTCACGTCTACGAGTTTAGTTCTGCATATTTGTACTGCCTACTTCATATGTCATAAGAGTACGGAGTATACGCAAGCAGATGATGGTCGAATGAAGATATATCTCATGCCGTACTCGGATACTGAAATACAGATTTTTCGCGGGTGGCAAGAATGTACTCGTACGGGGTAAGAATACGACTACGAGTATACATGCCTTAATCTTGAGCATAATATCGACTGGGTGATGTTGTACTGAGTACGAGTGCTCGTACGATTGGTTTAGCACCATGACAAATTTATTTCAGGCACGCTGATGTCAAATAGCCACAAAGTCCAAGCATTGACATCGGAGACCATCAGAAGAAGGCAAGATGAACAGTAGGTAGGTTAGGCGAGTGTAACACTATTGCTAGCAAACCGACGTTGATCAACTGAGCAACAAAGGTTTCGATTTTCCACAGCTGATATACTCAGTAGATTCTATCAGTTATCCATGACTGTCCTAGTATCTAGCACAAATAGCAAGAAAAGAAAAAGAAACATGGTGATAACGTACAGGAGATAAAAAAGACAAAATCCTGCAATTACGGTAACGTTAGTATATTGCCATGCCGTTGCGCGCTTCGTGGCTATATATATGTGTTCTGCTTGGCCGTGACAATAATGAAGACAGGTAGGTGATCATTCCGGCTCATCTGGGCCGAGCCTGTTGGCGTGGTTGAAAAGTAATTATCAACTCTGCCAGCTGTGAAGTACTTATATTTGGATGCGATGTTTCAGTTTGAGTGTACTGATACGGCAGGATACAGTAGTACCCAAACGAGTCAGCAACTGTACTCAGTATTACCATCAATACGGTGTATCAGAAACCTATCAGAGTTACGTGTGGTACAAGTAATTGTGAATCTTACCACGGCTTTGGAATACTCGGTACATTGAGCAACCATTCGAAGTGGGTCCGAGTTTGCGCAGCGCGGCAACGTGCTGTTCACGGCCTCGCTGGACGGCAGCGTGCGCGCGTGGGCGCAACTAGACACCACGCTGTCCAAACAGTGGTAAAGAGTGACGTCTGTTGTAGTGGATAGTTTTCATTTTTCTGTCGGCCTCGTCAATCGCCAGCCCTATGCTGATCGGGCAAACTGTACCTTTTCACTTCATGAAGAATGTTGTATTGGCTGTGATTGCACCATGTACTCGTACGAGCTGCAAGTGTTGACCAAGATTGTCTGACATCGTGTCTCTGAACCATCTAAAAGAGCATGCAAGTACTTTGTAGTTTTGGGACTTCCTGGGAAATACCGATCTCGCTGCGGAAGTACTCGTAAGAATGCCGCCAAGGGATCTGGCTACATCTGCGGTAGAGATGTTGTTTCTGCTCTCCGATGTCTAGGCCCGTGGCACAATTGCATGAAAGCGACTAAAGGTTTCGCATGAAGTAGGGATTGTATGTTCAGCGCGAGCTTACACGACTAACAGGAACATGTCTGCTTAATATCTGCTGAGGTCGTAGAAACTACGCCTTGCACGGCAAAAGACTGGGAATAACGAGAGGTGACAGAAGATCCGATGAAAATCATACTTTGCCACTGCGGCGGGTCAGACCGGTTGTACGAGTATTCCATACGTAATCAGCCCATGGATAGCGTTGACCCCTTTTTAGGTCCACATCAAATGCAGCACTGATGTTCTTTCAGCCACCGCTGTACTCGTACTCGTAACTGCGACGTGCGAGCCTTTAGCACCGTCGATTACGTCCCGGACTCCGTTACAGCTTTGCCATGTTCCCCGAAAAAAAATTTCGCAGCCATTCGTTCACAATTCTTAGGGTTGTTGTATTTCAGAATCCAATTCTATATACATGCGAGTACTAGTCGGGCTAGTCCGGCTAGTGGCTGGATAAGGGTCTCAAGACGTTGACGTGTCGAAGCATCAACGTACTGAGACATCCTATAAGGATATGGTAGTTTCGCACTAGCGCACTGCAGTGTACCCGCCATCCACGGGAAACAGCTGCCCAGTCATCCAGTGTGACGCATCACTGGCCAAGAAAACCATAACAGGGGCCAGGTCCTTTGTCGGGTCGCCCAAGTTGGCACCCAGGGGAAACTGCTCCTTGAGCGTTCTCTTGTGGTCCGCCAGCTGCTCCGGGTTCATGGCCTCAACGAATTCCTGGTACAAAGGTGTGGCCACATATGGCAGAACAGCATTGACTCTGACACCAGCCGGACCCCACTCCCGGGCCACACTGCGCGTCCAAGTGTGAACAGCTCCCTTGGTCATACCATAGTAGGCATTCGAGACCTCTGAAGTGAGGCCTGCCTCGGAGCCAAAGTTGATGATCGCGCCGCCCGAACCGCTCTTCTTCATCAACTTGTAGGCCGCCGCGTTGGTGTACAGGGTGCCAAAGAGGTTGATCTTGGTGACCAACTCAATAAAGTCTTCTGGCGGGTCGTCGGAGGGCGCATGCTTTTGAATACCGGCCACGTTGACCATCACATCAAGGCCTCCCATGTGCTCCGTCGCGGCATCAAAGGCAGCCTTGACTGCGCTCTTGCTGCTGACATCCAGTGTCTGGTACGTGACCGAACCTGGGCCTGCAGCGGTGGACTCAGCAGCGACCCGGGCACCTTCCGCGTCCTTGAGATCCATCGAGACAACAGTGGCGCCCTCGGCCGCATAGGCGCGGACAATGCTCTCACCAATGCCACGGGCACCACCAGTGACGATGATCCGCTTGGTGTCCAGCTGTCCCTGGAGAGCAGGTCTGGTAGAGAACGAGCGTGCGGCATGGAAAGCAGTAGCAGCCGGTCTTGGGGCCCGGTAGCTAATAACAGAGGCCAGAGAGCATCTGGCACGGGCGAAACCTGACATGGTGAAGAGGGCTGCTGAGGGACTAGGAGCAAAGTATTGGAGTAATCAGGAGCGTGTATGTCCAGGGAGGGGGATGAGAGTAGGAGGGGATGAGAGTACTTGTAGGTAGTGACGTCTGGAAGATGAGGGGAGCTCGTCTTTTTATAGCTCCAGAGCTGGAACAAGGATGAGATCGAGCTAGCCTGGGCTGCCCTCAGTGTACGTGTACTCGTACTCCAATGCTTGGTGCTCCAACCATAATTGCATCCTATATCCGGCTTGCGCTCCTGGTGTGCCCTTGGGTATTTGAAGTGGCGATAGGGCTCTATATCGTAAAGTGTGCCAAAGTTCCCTAGCTATAGAACTTGCGAGTACGAGTATGACTACGAATCAAGTTGTAGGAAGCGGGGATGGTTTAGGTGGGCAAACATGCCGGCGGCTGATGGACTCCGCGGACTGGGAGATCGACATTCATACACCTCTTCTTGACGGAATGGCAGCTGGTAATGGGAATTGTCCTTTTTTCCGGCTATATTTCCAGCCATACACCTACCTCTACTCCTAATTCGCACTCGTGACTTTTGACACGAGTATAGCATATACTCGTAAAAGAATGGTTTACGTCCAGCAACATTTTATGTAACAAACTAGGACCGATCAGCATCCCTCGGTGGCATTGATGTGGTATGTATCATATTACTGCCGCTCATTATCTGATCAAGACATGGACGCGTACGATCACAGGCCCCGGCTGGGAAGAGGTGCTACAGTAGCTGACGGCACAGGCGGCCAAGTCGTGGTGCGTGCCGGCAGATCTATGAGCACGAGTCCAGGGGTACGAGTACAGAGAGTACGGAGGACGGTGTGAGTTGGCCACCTTCCCCACACTAAATGTGGTAATTACCGGGGGAAGGTGAATGGATCTGCGATATTAGTGCGGGGAGCTGGTCACCTGATACACAGTTTTTATGTGGAATATCTACTATTTCTTTATTTTTACCCATCATAATCATATAATAAAGACAAGAGACTAAAATGAGGCTTTTTTTGTGTGTTTCTATTTTGTGGAATAGAGATAAATAAGTACGAGTACGAGCACTCTAGATAGTAGAGTATTTCGACTGTAATAGTAGTATTGAGGCTGTTCCAATTGTATGCTGAGGTGCGGAGAAGAAAAAAATGAAGCCAACATAAGGCTACCACGTGGCGGTCATATGAATGACCCTGTAGGACCCTGAGGCCATTGGGATGAAATAAGCCAAAACTTAGCCATAAGAAGCGCATATTCAACCCACGAGTTGTGGACGAGGATATTTTTGTTATTGGATGGCAGGTTTTGTACTCGTGCTTCGTGCGAGTATCCGCATCGCTAACGGATGCGGTTAAGCCAGGACCGACAGTTTGACGGCTGCCATCATCTTTGTCGGCTGTTATCCGGGGAGGGGGACGGCAGGCTCACCGTACAATGTAGTACGAACTACGAGTACTCGTATGAGGCGGCGTCGCGAAAACGGCGGGGTATTGATAGGCCACCGCTGAAAGTGGATGTGTAAAAACTCTCTCGCTGATAGTGTTATTTAGGCCATCCTCCGTCGGTATTGAAGCTACTCCCGTATTCTGCTCACCGGTTGAGCTTTCTCGAGATGCCTGTGGATCAAATCGTGCCCATACCCAGTACTCGTACTCAGTACTGAGTAGATCCCCTATAGAGTTCCCCATAGGAGGACCACTCGAATGTATTTTGTGAATGCCAATACGAAGTCTTGCACATTTAAGGACTGAAGATGTAGATGTTTACACAAAGGCTGCGCAAGACATGCCTTGTTGTTGCTAAGTCGGTTGAGTTGATTCGACTGAATTACTACTCGTATGTACGTAATAGTACTATGCGATAGTACTCAGTACGTTGAGGGACATAAAGGATGCTCGCAGTTTATCGTTCACATTGCGGCGTCCTCCGGCCTCCGTGCTATCAGGCGGCCTAGATAAGGATGTGCTGAAAGTTACGGGTCTAACGAGCAAAGCTACGACAACATCAATGCGCAGTATCAAGTTGAATATCTGTTGACTAAAAATCAAAAGCCGAAGACGATGACAAGCTCGAAACCCAGAACTGTCTGCAAAGCATAAAATCGCCGTAAAGTAAAGTGCTCCAAAACGGTGCCGTGCGAAAACTGCACCAGAAGGTGAACTTTTACCGCGGGGAAGCTTGTCAGACTTCCGAACACGTCGGTTCTATCCGTTATAGACATATACCGTTGGTTTCCAAATAAGCATGATAGCTACACGTGGAGCCCAACTGCTTAGCGCTATGCTGGAACGTGTGTATATGGATGTGCCAAAACGTAACTGGTGTGCGCCAAGCACACGCACACAGATATGATTAGTGAGCTACACAACAGTAGCAGTCGGACCGGGACTACGTTGGCAACGTCTGGGAACGTACGCACACCTGAAGGGCTTTGATGTACCTTAGTTCATCCGGCGGTACTGTGGCAAATGTCCGTCCAGGCGACCCCGATTAAAACCCGGAAAAGAAAAGATGCGGTACAGACGCGGTAGACCAGGCGCGACAACCGGCGCCTCGGCGCGCTGGAAACCAGGGTCATGCATGGCCCTTATCTCTGATGCGCATACGGGTCGGAGCAGCTTCTACAAATTGGACTGTTTTACTTGATCGATAGAAGACACAGTGCTCGGTCCGGCTTTTTATCCTGGGATAGATGGCGCGAGCACAGACTTTGAACGCCTGCTCTACCTAGCCAATTACGACATCTCCAAGCAATGATGTCATTGACGTGGCACAGTTTGTCCAACCTAATGTATTCTAGAAGCTCTAGTCTTGTTTATTGATCATGTTGAGGAAATGCCTAAACGCGCTGTCTACTCCAGCGGGATCCTGCAGAATGGGCTGGTGGCCGCTCTCGACGATCCGAACCACGGCCGGACCACCAACAAGTGCTGCCAGATCCTCCGATCTCAAAACAGGGCTGATCAAATCCTTGTTACCCGCCACAAACATCACCGGGCACATGATTTTGCCATACTGCGGATCCTTGTGACTCTCTTCCACGAGAGCCTCGCATGTCTGTGCATACCCTTCCTGGTCTGACTCCATGACGGCGTCGTAAACGGCTTTGCGAAGGGCCTTGTCCACGACATTACCGGGTGTGTCATCATAGAAATTTGTAACGGCCGCCTTCGTGGCTGCTGTCGATATGCCATCCTTGCGGACTGCCGCGGCGAGACTTTGCATGGCAGTTTTAGCGGCCGGTATATGCCCCGCCGCCCGACCGGGCCCAAGAAGAAACAGACCGGCAGTATTGTTTGGATTTTTGGCAGCATACTGCAAGGCGACGACGGCACCAAGAGAGTGGCCAACAAATACCACAGGCTCCGAGCTGGCCTTGGCGGCCTGCAGAGACTTGATTATCTCGTGCACACCATCGACAAGGCCAGCAACCGATATGCGCTCTGGTGACTGGAGCGGCAACGACTGACCAAATCCGGGAAAATCAATTCGAACTGTGTGTAGGGAGACCGGCACAGACGATAGGAAAGGCGAAAAGGTTTCTGTCGACCCGCCCAGTCCGTGAAGGCAGATCACCAACTGACCAGAGGGGTCGCCCACAGAGGTGTAGTGCATGATGTTGCTCGTTATTTCTGGAGTTGGCAGTTGATGATAGGTTAAAAGTTGCGCATCAGCAAGAGCAGTGATGACATGCTTCTTCATGGTCGACCTCCGATAAGAAGCGAAGGCAGTCTCGGTAGAAGTGGGTCGCGGCTTCGGCAACGGCCGACGACCATGTTATCAACGGCTGTTATCATACCAGGTAAATATAGACAATCATTCGCTCCAACTATTTTTGTGCTTGCTCTGGGATGCAGTACTAGAGATTGGTTATCAAAATAGTCATTACTGAGTACATTCAAAATATATTCTCGCGCATCATGGTTATCGCCAAGTCAGAGACCGAACAACACAGTCCAGGATATCCAAGTCGGCATGAAAGCCATGGACCGAAACTGCTTCCCCACGCTGAAAAGAGCACTGGGAAGATCAGACTGATGGAGCATGGTGCTGGAAGCAAGGTTGACTTTGGTGCCCTAGTGTATGGCATTGACCTGAATAACTTTACCGATGCCGACTTCAGGTTCATCTCTGATGCACTGCACCGCCACAAACTTCTCGTCTTCAAGGAACAGCCGGCGATGCTGGCTCCGCAGCAGCAATACAATCTGACGGCCCATTTTGATCCCGATGAGACCACCGGCAGTTTCGCACACGGGAAGGACCCTTTTCTTGTCCGTCACAACGGCGTCGACATCCACGGCATCCCCAAGCGCCCCGCGATCCCTGTCCAACCCCAGGTCCACATTCTGGGCCGTGGTCCGCTAGAAGACGGGCATTATGGATTTCCACCCGGATTCGAGATCCAGGGCGTCGACCATTACGAGTTTCATTTGCCACCGCACATCCCCGCATCGGAGCGTGAAGCAGGTGCCTCGCGGTTCTACCAGTGGCACTTTGATGCTTCGCTGTATAACATCCCACCGCCGCGTGTAGGCTGTCTATTGGCGGTCAAAACGCCCAAGGGGCCGAATGTCACGGTGCGGTGGGACGACGGCAGCGAGACAGAGCTGTCCATCGCCCCCGGCGCGACAGCCATGGTAGCCGGTAGCCGGGCTTTGGCGCTGTTGGACGACGAGACACGGAACATTGTGATGAACAGCCGCATCGAGTATGCACCGCACGCATTTGTCTGGATGTCGACGGCACACAGCACACGACTGGGTCATCTCCTCGAGTCGGAGGGGTTGGAGATGCCCTTGGAGGAACTCCCGCCGTGGCAGCAGGACAAGGTGTGCATATACCCCATGGTCTGGACGAACCCGAAAACGGGCGAAAAGTCGCTGCAGGTTCATGGGCAAGCCGCCTTTAAACTCTACCTCCGTGACAGCCTAGACGGGCCCGAGACAGTTGTGAGTGACTTAGAAAAAGTCCGCGAGTTCATGCATAAGTAGGTCACTATGCTGGGGATATTCAGGCTTGGCCGAATATAGAGTGCTGGTTCATGTTCTGACAAACACAGGATCATGCGGCCTGTTCTCGAACCCGAAAACATTTATGCACATGACCATCAAGAGCAGGACGTCATTTTGTGGTACAATCGAGCCCTGTGGCATAGCATTGTGAGTTTTATGTCTCCCCGTCATATCCTAAGTCTAATTTTCCAGACCGAGTTTCCTACATCGTATGGTCCTCGTGTTATGCACCAGTGCAACGTGGCAGCCAGCGACCATCCCAAGTAGATCATAGCACAGCTTATGCTCGAGCCTAATAGGCCTTGATTCCGACAAGCTGTTGAGCACGCTCCGAAAGGATCGGCTGCTGCAAAGGCCGGCTGAGTGCAGCGGCATACGTTGGGTGGTCATCGGGTGGGAGACGCGGGTTTGGTTTGACTATTGTTGGGTCATGCACAGTGCACTCCTTCTTTGCAAAGGCGTCTAGACGCTTCTTTCGAGTCTCTTCGTCGACGCCCGCGGCCGGCTTATAGCAAACATCTGGGGAGTTAGACAAGCATCAACAATGACATTGCAAGTGCGACTTACATGCGGCAAGTCGATCGCTGGTCCCCGATGGGACTGATCCGTAGTGGATCGTGCGCTGTTATTGTTAGCAGCAGATCTAATTCAGTAAACTCCTAAGCAAAAGTTTTTCAAAACAACGTACCGACTCCCAGAGCAATAGGTCGCCCGGTTTGGCGCAGACCTTGACCCATCGGCATCCCTTGTCTTCCAGCCACTTGCACATTTCGGCGTCAACCGTCTGGTATTCGTGCTTGCTCCAGCCGTTCGGCCCTGCCTTGTGGCTAAAGTGCTCCCAAAGCTCGGCATAATACCCGTGTGAACCCTCCAAGACTGTGAGGCCGCCATCGTCCGGCCCGTTTTCAAGAAAGTTGACTATACCCTGTATGGCGAGAGGTTAGATATATGTCGCTTTGCATCATGATTAATGAAAAAAAGACGACGCACCTGGACGCAGTGTAGCGTAGTACGGTAAGGACACTGGTCGACGTGGGACCAGGGTGCAAAGATTGGGTCTGACTTGGCGCGCGAGCTGTCGGCAATCGACATATTGAGGGCATCTATGTAATTGTCAATGTCTGTCGTCTGCATCGCAACAGAAACGGCTCAAAACATACCGTACGACACCAAAAGCTCATCGGTGCCCCAAACTTGGGCAAATTTCTCGATCAGAGCGGGTTCCGACTTGAGATCCCAGATAAACTGCTCGTGGGCTAGGCCGTAGCTGCGTCGACTGTCAGAAATGCACGTCGGCGATGTACACAATAAACCTACCGGTTGTAGAGGCCACCGCGGGTGCAGAAGGGGAGTTTGGCCGCCGTGTGTGTGGCGGGATCGTTGCGATCAAAACCGAGGCCCCAGCTCTCAAGCCACTCGTAGCCCTTGTCAGCATAGTGGGCAGCCTTGTCGACGGGGATAACGCCGGGAACGACGGTCCAGCCCTTGGTTTTGAGGTCGAGAAGCCACTCGGGTGCCTACATTGTTAGCATACATCCAGTAAGGACGAACCGATGGTAGGGAAAATAAATAAAACTTACGTCCTTGACTTCCTCTCCGTCAAGGATTTTTTGCAGCATCTTGTCGTGATATTTTTCTCTTCTGTTTGTTTTCTTTGACAGTTGCACAGCAAACATGCTAGATGAGATTTCACTGTTGCCGGAACGCCGTCTCCCGGCGTTTTTATGTTGCAAGTGGGCGATAAGATAGCAGGCCGATGGCGGCATACTCCGTCCCGGTGCTCAGTCTGGCCAATCCCGTATCGTATATTTATCAGGTCTGTTCCAAGTTTCAAGGCACAACTGGTGAGTAGTAGCATAGTTTAATTGCGCATGGTGATGACACATTGCAACATCTTGTCCGCTCGCAGTTCGGCACAATTTAATAAACTCCGCACATTGCCGAGTCTGAATGACTGTTTTGGCTCCAACGAGATAATCGAGTGCAGGCTGTCAGACGGAGTAGATGATAGTAATCCTATTCAAAACATCTTACCGGTTTTTACTTCCTCTGTTCAAAGATCGAGTAGCGAGGTCGATGGTGGTAGCGGGCCGGATGCCGAACGGCGTTGCATTCTGGTCATTTGAGTATCTTGGCGTGATGCCCGTCATCGGTCGCAAGCGGAGTCGGCTAAATAGCTCACGGCAGACAAACTGTTGCGCGACCTGAATGTCATAAAAATTACATTATATTTCACGACCCCGGAAGAAGTTTACAACGTGTATGCAGGCTCTGAATAACAGGTCGAGATTGACGCTCCACGTCTACCCATTGACATGACCGAATCACGACCGGCAAACCAGACAGCGCTGATAGCATGTCGACGGTGTGCGAGCCGGGGATTATTGCAGCGTGCAACGTAGATCCGTCTGAAATCTTGACGTCCATGAAGCAAATCGACACTTCAAGGTTTTTGATACAGTGACGTTCGCATACTGATCACGTGGCATGATGGGCCATCATCGTTCGTTAATCTCCTTACGGAGAAAATTCTGCATCGGCTGTTGCGTACTACTTTCCCCGGGATACGACAGCTCTCTTGTCGAAGAGTAATCGTAGTTTGTTTTCAGATAATCATTTAAAATCAGATGGAGAATGATGCATTACAAAAGGCCGTTTCACCATGAGAACTGACATCATTATCAGCCCTCCTCGAATACCCAGATATCGTCGGCTCGGCGCTGTGGGTACAAGCCGGCGACTGGCTACGGAGCTAGGAGCCAATAGTAGGCATCGCAATTTTGACGATAGTACGGAGTGATCCGTAGAGTGCTCGGCGATTGTATACTTCAAGACGAAATAAAAATACATTCTACACTACAACGGCCTCCTCCTCTGTCTACGAGTACATCTCTCTCCAAGACAGACCTACCTCCGACCAGCAACCCATAATGGCACCGGCATCGACACCCGTGGCTGCGGCCGTGGCTGCGGCGCATTCAACATTCCTGGAGAACAATCAAATGTCGGCCCAGCTGCACAAGGATGCAGCAGAGCACATGCCCGGCGGCAATACCCGGACCGTTCTCTACGCGGAGCCATTCCCTCTGGCCATCCAGTCTGGCGAGGGCAACAAGTTGACATCGGTGGACGGCCGCACATACACCGACTTCCTTGGCGAGTTCAGCGCCGGCCTCTTTGGCCACTCCCATCCCCGCATTGCCGAGGCCATCCAAACGGCTCTTGCGTCGGGCTGGAACTATGGCGGCGAGTCGGTGTGCGAGAAGACGCTTGCCGCCATGGTGACCAAGCGCTTTGCTGCCGGGGGTGTCGCCCTGATCCGCTTCACCAACTCCGGCACCGAGGCCAACACGTTTGCAATCGGCGCAGCCCTCGAGTTCACTGGGCGCAAAAAGATTGTCGTCTTCAGCAGCGGCTACCACGGCGGCACGTTTGTCTTTCCCATGGACCTGTGCCGGTGGACGCACAACGGCTCTGTCGGCGAAGCACCGTGCCGCAACATGAACCTGCCGCACGAGTTTGTAGCCGCGCCGTTCAACAACCTGGCCGAAACAAAGGCGATCATCGACGCTCTACCCAAGGACAGCCTGGCTGCCATTCTGATCGAGCCTGTCCAGGGGTCTGGAGGCTGCCGCCCTGCTGCTCCCGAGTTCCTGCGGTACCTCCGTGCCACGTGTGACCAACTGGGTGCCCTACTGATCGCGGATGAGGTCATGTCGTCGCGACTGGGCATGGCCGGTGCACTGGCCGCGGTTCCGGGCGAGCCCATCAAGGCAGACCTGATGACGTTTGGCAAGTGGATCGGCGGTGGCATGACCTTTGGTGCCTTTGGTGGCCGCAAGGACGTCATGTCGCTGTTTGACCCTGCACTGGGCTCGGCACGGCGCCTGATGCACCCGGGCACGTACAACAACAACGTCTTCACCATGAACGCGGGAGTAGCTGCGCTGGACATCTACAACGCAGAGGCAGTGGCGGCTCTGAACGCACGCGGAAACCGTATGAAGGCGGGAATCACCAAAGCACTGTTTGCGGCAGGCCTGTACCCCAAGGAACAGGCGGCATACCTGACCGATGTCCTCGAGGTCGACAGTTTCAACGGTGAGACCAAACTGTACACAGGCGAAGGCTCGGCACCAGTCATTCTGCCACCTGTCTTCATGGCCAGCCGCGGCAGCATGCTCAACCTGCGCTTCTCGGGCCCGGACGCGGGCTACTGGCACAACGTTTACTACCACTTTATGCTGGAAAAGGGAATCTACATGGCCAGCCGTGGCTACACGCCGCTGAATCTGGTAATCACAGACGAGGATGTCACCAAGTTTGTGGCTGCAGTGGAGGAGTTTCTCACAAAGCACAAGGCAGACCTATCTGCATAGATCAAAGATGGTGATGTAGTACATGATATACGAATAGACTGATGCACAAAGCTGCCTGCGACTCATACTGAGAACCTCTATGCTGTTTCAATTTTGAATCCGGAAAAGGTTACCTCGAGGGACTCGCCCTTGGATACGTCAAACGGATCTGGCTGTGCGGCGTATGCACCGACAAGCACATCACTGCCGAGCGTGCCTGCTGGGTCGTCGAGAAACACCCACGGCACCTTGCGGATGAGCAGCTTCGCCGGTGGCTGTCCAGCCTGGAGCTCCCGCATGGCCCAGATCATCAGTGCATTTTTCTCTCGCGTAAACTGCAGCGTGACTGGGACTTCCTGCCCTATAGTGACCCCGACCAGGGACAGCGGTACCAGGCTCCAGTCCGCCCAGCCGCCGGGTGAGCGACCGACGACGCTGATGCACGGGGTGCCGTCGAGGCATTCGATGCCTGCCTTGACCCATGCTGGATGCGTGCTGGCCTCGTTGGCGTTGTCGGCATTGGGATCGGGGTTAGTCTTTGTCGGCAGCGTGAAGAGCAGACCGGCTTGGTCGAACTGCGTGCGCCAGTGGGCCGAGGCAGTGACCTGCAAGGATACAAAGGCTTCTTTGGCGATACGTCGACACACTGCCGGCGCTGTGTAGCAGTAGAGCGCGTCGGGTGTCTGCGGGGAGACGTAAATGTCCGACTTGGGCGGTGCCAGCAGCGTAAAGGCATCGCCGGTACCATCGGTAGCCGTCACTGGGGGCGGTGTTCCGGCGATATTGACAAAGAGGACAGGAGACGACATTACGAGGTAGTTTTAGTAGTATAAAATCAACAATGTCATAAGAGCCGACAACTGAGGTCAGCTACGGTCATTTACGGTCCGTATTTAGGGCCAGATGCACGACTCTTGCTCAGGAGCAATTTCTTGCTCCGGAGCAATTTTTGAGCAAGAAAATCCATTTTGGGGATAGACTTAAATTGTGCA
>JANSMC010000214.1:0-21503 GCA_029299015.1 Ophiostoma montium
GTACGGAGGTACGAGGCATATGTTTTCCCCCCTCAACCAGGTACCTCGACTGCGTCCCATTGCATCCACCTTACCAAATACGGTTAAAATGACAACCCCCTGCAAAAAAGGTACTTGTTGATTCTACTCCGTAGTACGCCCCGAATTCGTCGTATTCCTCTTTGTTTTTCGTCGTCGTTTTTCTCCTTCACGTACTTGACCATGTGACTTGCACGTGATATACTACGCGTCGTTTTATTCTAAAAGGGTATACGTCGAATTCGACTAAATTGTTTTTTTTTATAATAGTTTTATTAGGTTAAAATATTTATTATTTTTATACGGTATAGATACAATAAAATTGATAATTATTACGATAAAAACCGATGAAAACCCGATGAAAACCCAATAAAAACGAGAAAAATGAAAAGAAAATAGTAAAAATCGGGATGTAAAAAGAGTGTAGATCAATAATATACGATAACAAAATTAACCAATCAAAAAAATAGTAGAGATAAGCCGTAAAAACGGTATAATACGGCAGTACTAAAATAGAAGGCGGTAAAACGCGGTAGAAACTGTATAGGCGAATCACATGACTATCCACGTGCTAGAGACAGTACATGGTACTTGTATTAATGTAAATGGGGCACGACGTACCCCCTGTCATCCAGTACCCATAAAACATCCGTACAAGACCGGGGGGTAAAACTTACCCATCATACCTCCGTAGACGATACCTAATACCCCCTCTCCACCAGCCCGCCCCATCTCACGCACTCACGCTCGCCCAATCCGGCCTAGCGCTGCTAGCCTTCAGCTTTTCTCGGCGGCCTGCACTCCTTCCTTGGAGTCGTTTTCTCGGAGAGAGAAAGAGAGGGCCTGGTCCGTTTTCCCTTGCAAGTGCGGCTGTTTCTGTTTATCGTCTCTTTTACTCGTACTCTTTACTTGTATTTGTTTTTGACTTGATTTTATTTTCGACTTGATTTGACATTGACACGCGTTGCGTTTACGTTCCCGCCGCTTTCAACCGCCGTCCTTTTTCGCAGCATCGTCCTTTTCGCATAGCCGTTGTCCTTGCATAGCCGTCATTCATCGTCTTCGTCTCGCATTCCATCTCGCTGACGCCTCATCTCGCCGACTCTCATCCGCCACTCGCATCTTTCACTCGCATCTAGCCACGCAGACTCCCTCCCACATGCTGCTCCCGTCGCACAACACCGTCGTGCGCTTGTCGTAGCGCGGGCTTGCGTGGTTGCACTCCAACGTCTGAGAGGGATTCACCCTTTTTACCTCGACACATTTTATATCGTCGATACTGGCTTGCGTCTTGTTTACTGTCCGCCGCCACATTACCGCTCAACCAACACCAATCCTCCCACCCACCATGCCTCCATCAATACCTGACGGCCATCTTCTGGCCCGGTCGCTGTCCCATGGCGGCATCGCCGGTGCCGTCGTCGGCTCCGTTGTCGGCGCGACGCTCATCTTTTTGCTCATTCTGCCATTTATCCTGCGGTGCATACGCGACCGCCGATACCGCCGGCAGATTGCCCAGGAGAATGCCGAGATGGGCATCGCCAACTACCACCCGGACCCCAACGGTCCCTACCGCCCGCCCTTTACCGCCACATCCACATCCACCACCACAACAACACAAACACAAACACAAACACAAGGCGCCAGCGGGCCGCCAACACAGACGTCGGCCGACGCGACGGCCACGCTGGGCGACAGCCGCTCGTCTGATGATGGCAAGGAGGCCATACATAAGGATGTGGCGGCGCCAGAAGAAGCCGTAGAGCCAAATTCCCCTGCTGGGCCGGCATCACCGACATCACCAACATCACCAACATCACCGACGACGCCAACATCACCGACGACACCAACAACGACAAAAGGCTTTGCCACTACATACAGCCCGCAACAAGATGAGAACCAACCACCACAGACACCCCCGCGCGTGCTCAACCCTGCGCACACGTTTCCGATCCTGCCGCCGCCGCCGCAGCAGCAGCAGCAGCAACAGGACCCGATGATGCGGCCGCAGCAGCGCAGCTCGACGATGCGGTCGGCGCGGTCGGCGCGGCCGTCGTCCATTTCGCAGTCGCTCGAGGAGTTTACGGGCCGCTTCTTCCGGCAGGCCAGCACACGGTCGACGACGCGGTCATCCACAATGCAGTCCTGCCGCAGCCACAGCCACGGCCCGGCGCAGCTCACGCGGTCGCCCGTCGAGATCAGCTTCAACCACCTGGACCCCGTCAACCACCACACGTGGCTGATGCGCCAGCAGGGCATCGACGACACGAGCATCGGCGTCGACCCGGGCTTCTTCGAGGTCGACTTTGAGCACCTGACGGGCGCATCGGCCGAGTACTACTCGGGCATGCCGCTGTCGCCGCCGACCGACCCCAGCTCGTCGTACATGGCGCCCATTTCCTACGCCGCGAGCCCGCCCAGCATGATTGCGACGAGCTTTGCGAGCATGGCGTCGGCCGCAGGGCTGACGGGTGTGGCGTCGGGTGTCGCTGCTGCTGCTTCTTTGGACGTTGCCGCCGCCGCACGCAACAAGCAGCCCAAGCCCATTGTCACGCGCACCGACAGTTTAAAGTCGATGGCCTCGGCAGGGGCCGGTTACTCGGAATTCTCCCCCCTGCCCCTGAGCCCGACGTCGCCGCTGCCCAAGGTGCACGAGGACGCGACGGAAGGCAATGAGGTGTCGGCGCCGGCGTCGGCGTCTTCGCCTTCGCGCGGCATGCCGATGGCCACTCTGACGCCTGAGCCGGCGTCAGCCTCAGCCGAGCACTACATGCAGCGGTCGCCATCGCACTCCGGCCTTGTGCCGAGCCCGCGGCTGCCGGCACCGGGCACGGTCAATCCCATGGACGTGTGGGCGCCGGCCACAGAAGACGAGCGGTTTGTGCACAAGACGGCCGAGCTGGACCGCATTGAGCAGTCGCCGTCGATGCACGGCAGCATGTCGGGGTCGGTGGACGCGACGGACGTGTCGCGCGCGTCGTCGCCGATGGGCAATGGGGATGACGAGAACAATGACAACAACAAGGCTGTGATGGAGGCGTCGCCGGCGACGACGAGTTCGTGCACACATTCTTCGCCGCCGCCCGAGGCGGAGATGAAGGCGGAGATGGTGTCGGATGAGGAGGCCGAGGCCGAGCTGACAGGCGAGACGGTTCAAGTGTCGACGGACGCCTGCCAGATCAAGGTGGAAGAAGACATGGACGACGACGCCGACGACTTGCAGGACGGCATCAACTTTGCCTTTGAGGATCCGTCGTTGTATGCCTACTCGCCGGAAGCGAGTGTCCCAGCAGGTGGCAACGAGACGGAGGACGCGGCGCAGACTGTCCAGACGCCTCAGACAGTGCAGACAGTGCAGACACCCCAGACGGCGCAGCAGACGCCTCAGACGCTCCCTCAGCAACCCGAGACCATGTACTGGTCGGCGCCGGCCATGTTTGGCCCACTGCCGGGTAAGGCACCGGCGATGCCAGAGCCGCCGAGTATGATGCCGGGCATGCAGCAGCAAGTGCAGCAACAGGAGCACATGCAAAGGCAAAACATGCACGAGCAAAACATGCACATGCTCATGGCGCCACTGCAAATGCCTCAGATGCAGCAGATGCAGCAGATGCAGCAGATGCAGCAGCAGCAGCCCCAGCAGCAACAACAAATGCCCCTCGGCGTCTCGATGCCCGACGCCTACATGATGCCCCACCAGGGCGACTACGAGTACAACAACAACAATGCCAACATGGCAACGCCGACGTTTAACGTGCCCAACGGGTACGACGACGCCAACAACGGCATGGCCGGCATGCATGCGGTCAACGTCAACTACGGACCGCCGTCGCACGCGCACTCGCAGCACGCGCCCATGCAGCACTCGCACCACACGCCGCAGAGCAGCCCCGGCCAGTACGCACTGCAATACCACCAGGCAGACGCTTCGTCGCAGTACGCCCAGCTGATGGGTGGTCTGCCGCTGACGCCACCATCTCTGCAGCAGCAGCAGCAGCAGCAGCAGGGTATGCACCACCACCAGCACCACCAGCAGGGCATGCACAGCTTCAACTCGCCGCTGTCGGTGCCCGGCCACGACATTGCCAGCAGCGTGCCGGTGTCGCCGCTGTCCAACCAGGGCTCGGCGCCGTCGCCCATGTCGTATGCCTGCGAGGAGTGCGGCCGTGCCTTTGACCAGGTTCATAAGTTGAAGTACGTTCCCCCCCAATGTACCCCTTTGGAGTGAAAGAGAGAGAGAGAGAGAGAGAGAGAGAGCTAACCAACAGCCACCATAAACGCTACCATGAACGCCCGCACGAGTGCGCGGTCCCCGGCTGCGGCAAGCGCTTCGGCACCAAGACGCACCTGGACCGCCACATCAACGACAAGCACAGCAAGAGCCGCAAGTACCACTGCACGGTGGCGAGCTGCCCTTACTCGGCCGTGGGCGGGCGGTCGTTTCCGCGCAAGGACAACTGGCGGCGGCACATGGTCAACAAGCACGGCGTGACGCCGGAGCACGACCCGATTGAGGTGAATGATGCGATGGTGATGTAGGTAAGAGGCCGTAGGCCTTTTCTTGTCGCTTTATTTTTTTTTTCTTTCTCTCTTCTCTCTTCTTCCACCGATCATACATGATACAGGCTCTTGGAGCGTTTGTTTTGAGGCGTCGTGGGACGGATGGCTGCGATTTGGTTTCGTTTGGGTTATTATTATTGTTTATTCTTTATTTGTTACGACCGGCAGAGTGCCGCTTACTGTCACGACCGGCAGGTTATTACGGACCACACGGATGCTCAGTCAGATGCGTCTCCAGATACCACCTTGCGAATCATTTCCGAGACCAGGGATGTGATGTGATGTTGATTCTGTATGTGTTGAAAGTGTCTTGCATGGAATAGGACTTGTTTGTATTATGATTGGTGGTCTTGTTGGACCATGCTGTAGGCTGTAGGCTCGTTGCTATCAAAGACGTTGCTGTCAAAGATGTTTCTATCAAAGAGACTATGTGAGCAGCCATGCTGTCAAGCTGTCAAGTCGTAGCCGATGCCAAGTGGCTGGGTCGTGGGAACGTCCACGTCTGCCGGACAGCAACGCCGGCTCTTTCTCGGAGCGTCTTTGCGTTGTGCCGTCCTGATGTGCTGTCCTGCCGTCCTGCCGTCCTCGTGTCATGATGTGCTGTCCTGTTTGCTGTCCTGCTTGCTGTGTTGTCCTGTCCGGTCTTGCTGTCTGCTTGCCGTCTGCTGTCTGCCTGCCGTCTGCCTGCCGCCCCCCCGCCTCAACCACCGCGAATCAGCTTCTTGACCAGCGCCCGCTGCGCCTGCTCGTCCAGGTTCTGGCTGTCCGTCGCCGTAATCGCCCGCCCGACCAGCACGACGGTGCGCGTGTCGTCGCTGTTGACCCAGAGCCGTCCGTTGCGGCCGACGGCTGTCTCGAACGCGAGGCCCTCTTCGCCGAGGGTTTCCAGGACGACCAGTCCGCTTCCATTGGACATGAGTAGACGGCGAGCCATGAGCAAACTCACACTGAAAACCATCCCGCCCACCAACGGCCCCAGACCATCTGCTTTCCCCGTCGCCGCGTCGACACACTCCAGCTCCGTGTCCAGGTGCTTGGCCGCCAGCGCGACGCGCGCGTACACGAGCGTGCCGGCGTGCAGGTCGGGCCGGTTCTTGCGCGTGGCGCCGGCAAAGGAGAGAACAGGCAAGACGGCGCGCAAGGGAGGGGCATCGTGGGGCGCGAGGGCGACGACGGCCTGGTCGGTGGCGGTGTGGACGACCTGGCCGATGACGAGGTCGCCAGTAGTTGGGTGGTACTGCTTGTTAGCGGGCATAGATGACAACAAGGTTTTTAGAAAGACGTACCCTTCCCCCCCCAGACTCTACCCAGAGGAGGTTCTTGCGACGGTCGGCGACGAGCTGGCCCGGGACGGTCGGGACGACATGGCCGGCGGGCAAGAGGATGCGGAGGCCGGGGCCGAGGCGGAGGGCGGGGTTTTTGGACTTTTTGCCAGCAGCGGCAGCAGCATCAGCAGGCGGCGCGCGAGGCGGCAGCAGCTGCGTCGGGTCGACGTAGTCGCCGGGGAGGACCATTTGGGTGGTGTCCATGGTGGCGATGCGATGCGATGCGATGCGACGAGGTCAAAAGTTGAATTTATTTTTATAAATTAAAAAAAAAGTCAAAAAGAAGTCGATAATAAAGTGGAGAAAGATACAGGCCACAAGTACAGTACAAAGGTACTCCGTACTCGTACAAACCACGCTGGACCCCGCTACCACCCATTAGCCGCCGTGTGGCCGTGGCCTTGGCACCCAAGAACCGCTAACAGCACCAGTGGCTCTGCCCGGCGACTGTTGGGCTGCTGGCAGGAGCGGCAGCCAGGAGCGGCAGCCAGCCAGCAGCAGCCAATCAGAAAACGAGTAACAGGCAAAGGGTCCTCTCCCTCGTGCTCCACGCAGGATGCGCTGTTCGTGTTCCCACAGCACCTTCCCTGCGTTTCTGTGACCGTTTCAGTACGAGTACTCCGTACTGCCTGCCTTTTGCGAGTAACGTGTCTGCCTTTCCAGCCGGCTCTGCTTTCGTCATTCTTTCTGCCTCTTCCCCTCCATCGAGCGACTTTAGTTTTTGCCTTTAGCTTTTGCGTACAACTTCTGCGTACAACTTTACGACTTTACTCTTGTTTTGTTTCAACTCTGCTACAACGACTGATCGACAATCTTATTCGCGCGACGCTCTAGCTTCCTTCTTTTGACGACATCTACGACTCACCGTTCTTTGCTATTTCTTCGAGTATTCGTGCATCGGCTTCTTTGCTTCACTTTCAGCTCGACAACATCATTCAGACTCTACGAGACAACGACTACGACTACAACTACTCGTACATCCCACGACTTGACCGCCTGCCAACCCGCCCACTACCGGCGTCGTCGCTACAGAGCTGGGCCTCAATGTGTCCCCACGGCCTTTCTTAAGCCTTTTCCCCCCCCTCGCACCCACCCCCATATAAATCTCGCCCTGTCGAATACCGAGTACACCGCCTCGACCCAACGTTGGAACGTGGACGTGAACCTGACCCTGACCCTTTTTTTTTTCTTTCATATCACACTCCAGGGCGTTGTCGCCGCTGGCCATTGTTTTTTTTTTGTTTTCTTTTCACTATAAGCATCCTATATAACAACCACTCTCATGGCATCCAAGCTCCGCGATGCTGCCCTTGCCGACCCCGACGTCAGCGACGTCAGCGACCGGCGGGAGAAGCGCCGCGTGAGCACCAAGGACCGGTCTGACCGGCGGGAGGGAGGGGAGAGAGATAGGGAGAGAGATAGGGAGAGGGACCGTGACAGAGACAGAGACAGAGACAGAGACCGAGACCGTGACCGAGATCGGGACCGAGACCGGGACAGAGATGACAGAGACCGCGACAGAGATAGAGACCGCGACAGAGACCGCGACAAAGACCGCCACGGCCTGCTGTCCCCCTCGGCCCTGTCCTCGCTGCTGTCCTCGCACCGGTCGTCGTCGCAGCGCGTGGCCAAGTCGTCGTCCGTCTCGACCCGCAAGCCGTCCAAGCACCGCACGGCCGAGAGCGAGCTGCTGGTGGGCTCGCACTCGACCGTGTCGCGCAGCTACCGGCGCAGCAAGGACGACAGCGATCGCGACCGCGACCGTGATCGTGATCGTGATCGCGAGCTGCCGAGCAAGCCGCACCGGTCGGCGTCGTCGGCGGCGGCGTACAAGGGAGGAGGCGGTGGTGGCAGTAGCGTGTCGAGCCGGCCGCGGCGGGACCGAGACCGAGACCGGGACAGGGAGCGGGAGCGGGAGCGGGACCGCGACTATGAACGTGAAGAGCGGCGGGATCGTGACCGTGATCGAGACCGAGACCGGGACCGCGACCGAGACTACGACAAAGAGGAGCGGCGTGAAAACCCCAGACCACGCTCCGCATCGCTGTCCATGTCCAAGTCGACATCGGCGCTGGACGTGGTGCCGGAAATGGGCCGCACCAGCCGCGAGCGGCTGCCGTACCCGTCGATGAACAAGGCGTTTAGCCGCGAGTCGGTGCTGAGCCGCGAAGACGTGTCGGCGCCGTCGCGCACGTCGGGGTCGCGACAGAATGCTGCGGGCGGGGGGGGCGATCCGTTGACGCCGGACGCGACGGATGTGAGCGCCGGCGCGGGCATCCAGCGGTCCAAGTCGACGAGCGTGGCGGGGTCGCGGCCCAGCTCACGGTTGGAAGCGACGACGACGACGACGACGACGACGCATGACGCGGGAGGGGCGGCGTCGTCATCGTCGCCGCGCAACAGCATCAGCCGGACCAGCAGCAGCCGGCAGCACGACCGGCCGCCGAGTCCGCCGGACACGAACCTGTCGAACCCGTTCCAGGATCGTGATGACGGTGACGGGCAGAGCAGCACCAGCCGGATCCGCATCACCAAGAAGAGCCGCACGCCGTCGACGCTGGGCGAGAGCGTGACGACGGCACACGACCTGTCCAAGTCGCCCTCGCCATCGTCGTCATCGCCTCCGCCACCGCCGCCGGCGTACGATGACCACACGACGTCGAAGTCGATGGCGTCGAGCCAAGCCACGTACATGGCCCCGGAGCAACGACACGGCAACGAGTCACAGACAGCACCATCGCGCACGACGTCACTACGACAGCGACAGCGACAGCGCAAGGCGAGCGACGCGGACCTGTCATCGCCCGAGTCGGCGCAGGAGTCGTCGTCGCCGCGCACGCCCCAACCGGACTCGGCGGCCGGCGGAGGGTTTTTCGCCAGCAGCGATTGGAAGAAGTCGAAGAAGTCAGCGGTGTCGCAACCGCCACCGCCGCCATCACAGCCGCATCCGCATCTGCAGGCATTGGAGCCGGGAGCACGGACGGCAGCAGCGGCTGCATTTGCTGCCGAGCGGCTGTCGACGGTGGCGCCATCGCCGGCCGCGACGCCCAACAGCATTTACGAGTCGGACGTGTCGCGGACGACGAGCCAGTTGATGAACGATGACGACCCAACGGCGAGCATGTCGTCGGCCGTGCAGCCGCCACCGCCGCCGCCGCCACCGCTCAACATTGTCGAGGTGCCGCGGATTGACTACCTGCTGCAGAACGGCGGGCTGCCGTATGCGATCCCCAAACACTTTTTGGCAGTGCTGCCGCGGCAGGCGAGCCGGCCAGCACCGGTGGCGACGCCGACGGAGCCGCTGCGGGGCGCGGAGACGCTGTTTGCGCCGTTTTTCGGCCTGCTCAACCAGTACCAGGCAGTGCTGTCGAACCACGGGTCAATTGCGGTGGCGACGGGCCACCGGACAGTGGCGCGGCGGCTGCTGGACCGGCTGGAGAATGTGTTTTCGCGCGAGCTGCCGGCGAGCGGGTGTTCGTGCATTGTGTGCGAGTCGGGCAGCGAGTTCCATCGCGGGCTGGGCTGGGGCGAGGTGCTGGAGCGCGTCAGCGGACGCATCGACCTGCCGTCGTGGCCGCCGCTCAACATTGCGGCCCTGGAGCAGCGGCTGGACGCGGCGGCAGTGGCGGCAGCAGCGGTCGGGGGTGGCTCGGGGGGAGCAGCGGACCTGCCGGTGCGGCCGTCGTCGCCGGTGAAGATCGACCCGGACATTGCCGAGGAGTTCCGGGAGCATTATTTGCGGCAGAACAAAAAGGTGCGGGCCAGCGTGGACCGGTGGATGCGCGAGTGTGCGGACGCGCCGGCGTCGGCGCCGCAGGAGATTGACGACGAGACGCTGGCGTTTGCAATCCTGACCAACCTGGACCACGAGGACCGGCCGCTGTTCAACGCGCTGCTGTCGGGGTCGCGCGACCTGCAGCCGGCGGTGCGAGCGCCGACGCCGATGCGCAAGCCGCGGCAGGACTTTATCATCAAGACGGGGCTGGCCATCCAGCGGCTGTACCGGCTGGCGACGGCGCCGCGCGACGCCGAGACGGCGCTGTACCTGGTCAAGAACCGCGGCGTGCACGACCTGCTGACGACGATTGCCGACATCCACCGGTCGGAGTGGGAGATTTTGATTTCGGGGCGGTTTGACGGGTTCCTGTGGTCCGGGGCCGATGCCAACGACGGCGACGACGTGGCGACACCCGTGGCACGCGAGGCGTCGGCGACGGGGTTCTTTGCGACGTCGACGTCGATGTCGCCGTCGCCGGGGACGCCGGGGACGCCGGCCAACATGTCGCGGAATGCCACGCCCATGAGCGGGTTCTCGGCGACGACGACGCAGACGACAACAACAACAACCTCCTCGGCATCGACCAACGCAACACGACAGGCCGTGTCGACGGACGAAGAGGCCGAGGTGGCGGCACTGGCCGAGATTGAGCGCGAAATCTACCAGGGCATGGAGGCGCTCGAGGACGCATTCGAGGTGCTGCACAAGCGGGCCGAGGCGGTGCGCACGACGTTGCGGCAGCGCAGTGCGGGGCTGTCGATGCGGCTGCAGCAGCGGCGTGGTGGTGCGCTGGGCGGTGGTGCCGGCATTGACGTGCTGCCGCAGTCGGGCGGCGGCGGGCCGTCGGGCGTCGAGTTTGAGCGGCCGGGGTGGGCCACCAACAACAGCACACCGGGAACGCCTGCACCGGGACCAGGGGGAATACCCATGTCCATGCACCCGCACGAGTTTTCCATGGACACTGCTGCTGCCGGCATGGCGGTGCCGAGCGACGTCGACTGGGACAATGGCGACGACTTTTTCGAGCTGAAGCCCGAGGACTCGGCCAGCAACATTAGCAGCGCGCAGCACCGGCGGCCGAAGCGGCGCAGCGAGCGGCGGACGCCGGCGCCGATTGAGGAGGAGGATGAGGAGTAGGGCATTTACTATGGATGACGTTTGATTTTTTTTTTTTTTTCTTTTGATTTTTGTTTCTTTTCTTTTGATTTTTGTTTCTTTTGATTTTCTCTACTTTTTGTTTCTGTCTCACTTTGTTTCTTCTACTTTACCTCACCTTGGTCATACCCCAGATGCTGCACGCAGCCAAAATGTCAACAAAAGTTTGCATCAGACTTATCGTATAAGTGTCGTAGTTCTGCAGTCCATATTCATCAAAACAACAGTACATACTGAGTAGAGTCCTGCTGTCAGCCACGTAGGATCATATGTGAGACAACACCGCCACGTGACGACTGCGCCACGCTAGGGACACCCGCTCCTGCTCCTGCTCAATACGGACTCTCCACCACGACCGTCCGGCATCTCCTTGCTTTTGCGTCTGTCTCTTTTCTTCTTTCTTTCACCTTCTTCATCTAAACTAAGACATTATCCCTACGACCCTACGACCGATTCTTCTTCTTTCTCCCCCCCCCCCACCGCCACCATGTCCGCCGGCGACGCTCGCCAAAAGGCAATGGACGTCAACCGGTCCCTCCGAACCATTAAGACGGTGAGTTTTGGATGGATGGCTATTGATTGAAAAAGTGCTGACAGCAAAAGGAACTCGAGAAACTGCTTGAGCTCGGCGCCATTGCCGACGACGAGTTCAACGGCATCCACGACCAGCTGCCGCAGGAATGGAGTCTTCGTGGCGGGCCGCCGAAGCAGAAGGTGGTGGCCCCGGTTGAGACGCCCGCCCAGCATCCTCCTCTGCCCGTCCGCAACGCGAGCCCGGTGGCGACTCGGGCACCCGCTCCTGCTCCAGAGCCCGAACCTGCCGCCGACATCACCTCCCCCGGCGAGCCCGTCCTGGGCTACGCCTCGGCCAAGTACCGCTACGACGCCCCCAACGAAGGGGACCTCGCCTTTGACCGCAGCGACGCCATTGCCGTCTACAACAAGATCAACGACGACTGGTGGCGCGGCCGCAACGTGCGCTCGGGCCGCGTCGGCATTTTCCCGCGCCAGTATATCAAGCCGGACGACGCGCTGGCCGAGCTGGAGCGCACGAACCAGCTGGACGCGCCGCCGGCCGGGCCGCCGCCGCCAGCAGCCAGAGAGGCGGCCGGAACGGCTGCCGCCGAACCAGTCTACGAATCCGACAGACAGGCCGGCAATCATGGACCACCGCCGGCGTATCAAGCCCAGCACCACCCCTACGGTGCAGGCGATGCCAAGTATGAGCAGCCGTACTATGCAGGGCAGCAGCAGCCGGCCTATGGCCAGCAGCAGCCGGCCTACAACCAGACCTATGGCCAGCCAGCCTATGTGCAGCCGACGTATGCGCAGCAGGCGCCCTACTATGGTGGTGGCGGTGGACCTAGCCAGCCAGCACCCCAACAACAACAACAACCCCAGGAGAGCAAGATTTCCGGCACCGGCAAAAAGATTGGCGGCAAGCTGGGCAACGCGTTTGTGACGGGTGTCGGTTTCGCGGCGGGCGCCGAGCTGGTGGGCGCGATCCTGTAGTTTTTTGTGATCCCCACGCTGCTGGTGTTGTTTTTCCGGCATGTTCTGTAGTCTTGTCTGTGTTTGTCTTTTTTTGTTTGCGTTTGTTTGATTTGTTTTATTCTCCTACCTGGCATACGAATATCTTATCATGCTGAATGATGTGAAATGGCGACTATCAGAGAGACGAAAGAATGACGAGAGAAAAAAGGAAAAGAAAAACGTCTACTGCCAGCTCTTGACAACGACAAAGCTGCCACGACGTTTGGTCTTGTCGGACTTGGCTGCCTTGCCCTTGCCATCCGCCATCTTGCTCTTAGCTGCCCTGCCCGTCTCCGTCGGCACCGTCCGCATCCAGCCAAACAGGTCGTCGCGTACCGCCTCGCTGGTCGACTCGCTACCTGAGCCGCATGCCGAGTCTGAATCGGAGTCTGAGTCGTCTTCCGAGTCATCTTCCGACTCTGACTCTGATAGACTGCAGACTGAGTCGGCCTTTCTCTTATCAATGGTGACAAGGTCTGATGCGTCCGAGTCGGTGGCCACGGACGAGCCGTCGCTCAGCGCGTCCCAGTCGTCCAGGTCTTTGTTGTCTTTACACGTCTTTCCCTTGCTCTTGCTCTTGCTCTTGCTCTTGCTCTTGTGGACCACCTCGTTGTCGTCGTCGTCGTCGTCGTTGCTATCCGTGTCGACCGTGCTCGTGCTCGGACTGATGCTGCTGGCGTGCTTGGTGCCAAGACTACGGCCACAGCCACGCCGACTGCCACGCCGCCGACGACACAGTCCCATGCGGCCATGTGCCGTCCCCGTGCCCGTCCCCTTTCCTATCCCCCCCCCGCCCCCACACACAAACGGCGACGCCGGACTGTGCCGCGACCCGGCCGGCAGCGTGTACGGCTGCGGCGTCGTGTACAGCGGCGCGCGTGCCATGCCCCCGCTGCCGCCGCCCCCCGACAGGCCCGGCTTGCGGCAGTGCACCATGCGCCACGCCGGCCGGCTCGGCGGTGGATATTGGACTGCAGGCGGCCGAGGAGAAATCGCTTTGCGGTGCAGCATCGCCCCCGACAGCATCAGCATGCTGACGAGCTGGTTGTAGGTCAGACTGTCGAGGCGGCCCGGGGACAACGTCTTGCGGGCGTGGCCGAGGCCCCAGCCGGCGACGCAGCAGACGACGGCCTGGAGGTTGGCGGGGGCCAGGGGGGCCGTGTAGGCGAAGGCGGCCGCGGGGGCGACGAGGCGGAGGGTGGCGAAGAGGGTGTCGGGGGGTGTGGAGGCGGCGTCGGCGCCGGAGAAGTAGGCGTCGTTCATGGGGGAGGGCGAGCCGGGCGAGCCCGCGATAGCGCTCGCGATAGCGGGTGAGTCGGTCGAGGCCGTGGCTGGAAGCAGACCGGCAAATGGACTGCCGCCTCCCCTGCCCTCCACCCTCGCCGCCACGGCAATGGAAATCTCCACCAGCCGCGCCGCCATTGACGCCGTGCTCGCCGTGCTTGCATGCCCCAACCCCAACAACATCTCCGCCTTGTCCATGCAGTCCAGCATGTTGTTCTTGACCGACCACCCGGCGTGCGACAGGTCGTGCGCGCTGTGCAGGGCGAGCGTCTGCTTCTGGTCCTCGAGGGCGCGCAGCACGCGGACGAGGCCGGCGCTGACCTCGTTTTCGTTTTCGTTGTCGTTGTCGTTGTCGAGCCCGAGATAGGCAAAGAAGCCCATGCTGTACCAGAAGCGAAAGAGCTGGAGGAAAAAGACGTTGATTTTCTTGTTGGGGTCCATGGTGGGTGAAAAGACTCGACGGGATAGGAGACGTAGTAGGATATAGTATAGAATACAAATCAAAGAAGGAGAACGAGAAGAAAGACCTTATATACTTGTACACAGCCGAGTCAACCCCATCACGTGCCCTTTTGCTCCCACACGCGAGAGGGCCGGCATGCACGCTCGCGTCTGCTCGCTGGGTGGGTGGTGATACAAGAGATACAAGAGAGAGCGAGAGAGAGCGTGATGGCCAATGTGCAAATGTGCCCAGGGCCAACAAGCTGGCATTGGCCTGTCTGCAGAGATAATGCAGGATGCTGTGTGACGGTACGAGTACAAGTTGTAGATAGGAGAGAGAAAGAATAATTAAGAACAATTAAAAAAAAAGACTTGCTGAAGAAAGGCATTTCTTATCTACGAGTAGAAGAACAAGAACAACTGCATGCACGCGCATAGACGGCCACGCCCCGACTTCAAACCATACGCCATACGCCAGCCCGACTTGACCGGTTGGCCACCCCCCCTAGCCAAGTCGCAAGTAGCGGTGTGCACCGTCCCGTCAGTCGTCAGCAGTCGTGGCCGCACTCGCAGTCGCAGTCGCAGTTGAAGTCGCAGTCGCAGCCAGACGGATGCAACACGGAAAGCTGCCGATACGAGGGGTCACGGCCGGAGCGTGTTTGTTGGCCTTTGGTCTTGTTGGCGTTTGGGTCACACGGGGTGATTGTTGGTGTTTGTAGCTGCTGTCTTTTTATTGTGTATGGCGTGTAAACGTGTTTTGGCCTGAATAAGACGATTCAGATTAGAGACATGATTTTAAAAGAAAGACGGTAGACGATAAGACTTACAAGAGAGACGACGACGACGACGACGACGACAACGACTACAACAACTACGACGACGACGACAACGACAACGACAACGAGAATACTAACGACCGACCACAACCACCGACGACAACAACCTACACCGGTCGCCCGTCGGCTCGTATTCTGGCCTCTCACCACGCAAAGGTAGCGAGCTCGACGGCAGAGTGCAGCGAGGAAAGGGCGGCGGATGAGGCCATTTGCGGGTAGACGCAGAGCGATTGTGACGCGGGTGTTGTTTGTTGTTGGATTGGCCTTGGTTCTTTTCTTTGGTTTATTGATTGTTTTTCTTCTTCTTTGATTTATAAATTATTCGTGTTTGTTTGTATGTTCTTCTCATGGTTCTTTTTTTGATGTTTTTGACTGATTATCATTTCTTTCGAGTAATTACTGCATATTTACATCGTGACCAACCATTCAGACTGGATATCCTTCTTATGCTTTTGACAGGTGACTGAGCAAGACAACTCAAAAAGATGATCGAAAAAAGGCAAACATAACCGGAACACAGGGAAAAGGAGTAAGGCCAAAGACGGAGAATGTTTACAGCCCAGTGTCGAGGTCGAGCATGGGAAATCGATGCTGTGGGGTGACCGGTCGGAATCAATGAGGTGTTATGCCGGCTGAGGCGGTTGTGACGTTTTGACTGCTTTCTTCTGCTTATTTTGAATCTGTTGATATCCTTTTTTATCTGGTTAGTCATTTTTGATTCCTTTGCCTACGTATTTCTCACTTTTCTCGAGTATTTACTGCTTGTGGCATGCGAGTATATCATCCTCACCTTGATTGTCTCCTTCTTTAATGACTCGTATCTTACACCGTAGTCTGTCGGCCTGTCCTATCCGACCTGTCACATCCACTAACACGCAGCTGCCAGAGCTGAAGCCGGCGTTACGTTGCTTCTCAATTACTGACAAGACCTAGGTGTATGCATGAGAGACAGACGGGTAAGGACGGAGTTTAGAAGTAGAATAAAGAGGGAAAGGGAAGAATGAAGAGAAAGGAAAAGAAAAGGAAAGCAAAGGAATATGCTATCAAGAAAAAATCAGAAGAAAATCAGAAGAAAATCAGATCAAAAAGAAACATATTGATTCATGCTTCGAGACATCAGTGATGTCTGCGGAGGCAGTAAGCCAAACAAGGCAGTTGAGATCAATGGCCAGAGACAGACTCAATAATGCATGCAGGCTAGAGTGTTTGTTTCATAGATTACAAGATGGCTGCTCAAAGGAAAAGAGATAAAAAAGCAAAGAAGAAATGAGAAAGTAAAACAAAGATTACAAAGTACAGGTAAGCCGGACAGAAATTCTTCCCCAAGTCTCCGGAGAAAAACCCGGTGACAAAGAGTCAAGATCGAGACTGATGACATTCTGGCTATGCTCGTCTGCTTCTTTGATTCCGGCCACTCCTTGCTGCGTTTGACCAAGGGCTCGACCAAAGACAACATGACGGTCAACTGGAAAGCAGCCCAGGCCTCGCCTCGCCGGCACCATTCGCAGAAAAGCCGGCACGGTGGCTCGAGTAAAGGAGCAGAAGTACCGCAAAGCTGCTGCACCGGTTTTGTCTTTTGAGGAGGTGGCAGGTACAGAGTCCACGCAGAGTCATTGGTCTTACTTAGCTGGTACTATTGCAATCATCTGATGTATGTAGACGATTCGGACAAGTATGTTAGTATGTTGTGTGTGGAACAAGAATCGTCCTCCTTCTCAGTCTTTTATCGACATGCAATTGTGGATCAGTCCTCTGTTGTGATACTTTTATCTTCCTGTCCTTGCTCTACTCTTCTCACGGACAGTGTCCCTCTGCTTCAGCCAACCTCCTAAAATCAAATACCGACAGGGTGGGATTGTAGTCATCTAATTAAATAAATCCTGATCTAATCCATCTGTCTTCCATCCCCCCTAATGCCCAAACACCTCGGATATCGACGGCAGCGACGACGCCTCCTGCTGCGCCTCCCGCCGCCGGCAGTACTGCTCCCGCAAAATCACGCCCAGCAGCGCCCCGACCTGCGCCGCCGTCTCCGGCGGGATCAGCACCACCGTCTTTGTTTTGGTAGAGGTGGTGGGGGTGGTGGGGGTGGTGGGGGTCGGCCCGTCGGCGCCGCCGCCGCGCACCTCCACCTCGCGCCGCTTTGCACCGCCCGACCGGATCACCGCCTCGAGCCGCCGAATGTGCTCTTCCAGGGCGGCATCGTCGTCGTCGGCCGCGCGCGTGCTCATGCGCGTCAGCATCGGGCTGCGACCGCTGCTGCAGCACAGCGCCGGCGGCAGCGGGTTGGGCTGCAGTGTTGTGAGCAGGGTATGATGACGTGGTGCGTGTGCGTATGCTGGCCAGCCGGCCGTCCGGATGGGCGGCAGGTCGAGGCGGTCCCCTGCTTTGGGAGACGGTGGCGACAGCTGGGCGACCTCGGCCAGCGACGGCAGCATTTTTGTGTGTGGCTGCGGCGACGTCGGCTCACATTTGCGCGACCCCAGCCCGTAGACGAGCGACTGCCAGCGACGTTCCTCGTCGTCGTCGTCGTCGTCGTTGTCGTCATCGTCTCCGTGGCCGCCCTGCACAGCCTCAAAAATGACACCATCACCCGCAATCTCGTAGCTCTGCGCCGTGCCGTGGCCCTGGATGGTAAAGCTTTGCACGCCGTTGTCGCTGACGTTGAACGACACGTGCCGCGCCGTGCGACCGGGCAGCACCGGCATGTGGCGGGCCTCGGACTTGTGCGCGACGTAGCTGGTAATGGCATCGAGCGAGGGCGTGGCCGTGGCCGTGCGCGAGCCCGACCACGACGTGGCTGACGAGTTGGCCGAGTTGGCCGAGTTGGAGGACGAGTGGGAGGTTGACGACCCCGACGAGCTCGACGAGGCCCGCTGTGCCCGTCGCTTGACGGTTGTCTTGTTCTTGTTGATACGCAGAGAGCGGAGGGAGGACGCTTTTTGTGCCGTTTTATCTTGCTGCATCTGCATCGCCTCCCTGTCCCGCTGTGCCATTCGTGCAATCCGCTCCTGCCGCTCCCTCTCCTGCCGCTCCAGCCGCTTGATTGTGCGCTGGCTCACGCGGGCCGGCTCTGGTGCGCGGGCACACGACTCCGTTGTCACTGTCCCCGCCATCTGCACCTCCTCCGCCGACGCACGCGGCGCCACCATGGGCAGGTCCACGGTGGCAACGCGCGGCATGCGGCCAAAGCCGTTTTTGCACTTGGCGGCAATGGTCTCCTGGTTGTCGACGACAAAGCGCGCCATCTTGGCGGGCGTGGTGGGTGTGGCAGGTGATGCAGGCTTGACGGTTGCTGTACTCAGCAGAGGAGTGGAAGACGCACCGCCGTACAATACCATGGGGAGAGGGTCGTGCATGGTGGTCATGCTGTACATGGAGGTTGACATTGGCGGTGGCTGTTGCTGCTGCTGTTGTTGATGATAACTCAACTGCATGCGGCCACTGCAGCGGGACGTCGGGCTCATGAACAGGTTGTGCTGGTCCTGGCTAATCATGCTGGTGGTGATGCTGTTCATACTGTTCATACTGCTCATGCTGCTCATACTGCTCATGCTGGCATACTCGAGCGACGACGACGGTGCGGCCGGCGGCATGCAATGGTCCATGCCGGCACGGGCGTTGAGGAGGCTGCCCATGGGCGGCAGCTTGAGCATCTCCATTGTCTATGCTGTCAGTGTTGGTCGAGGGGAGTGTTGGTCGAGGGAAGAGTATTGTCATACACGGTATAGATGGTAAACAATCGGAAGGATCGAACACTGATAAACGGCTACACAAAACCTAAAACAATGCCGAGTGGATGAGATCTTATACTCCGGAATGTACTCCGTAGAAAGCTGTCCTGACTCGAGCTCAACAGCTGACACCCAAGATGCAAACAACTTTCGATCTCCGACGGTACTCGCTCACACTTGTCGCCACGGCTGAAAGGAGGGGGGGGGGGCTGCACGTTACTGCGACGTTTGTCGGAAAAGAAAGCATGCCAGGGTCGGGTGTACAAGTACGAGTACAAGAGACCCTGTTCATATGTCCTTATTATCTATTCGCAAGATTTATTCACTCGCATTGATTCATTTACGAGTAGTACTCGTACACACAAGATAAACGACCAAGAGACAGACGATCACAAGATCGGCTGCCACGTAGGCCCGGCATGGCGCCTATCACGGCCGCTTGGCTAATCGTTGCTGCTGCTGACATTGCAGATAAACCAAGATCGAAAAAGAAATCGGGCCCCCCATCGATCCTCTACATCCTCCCTACGAGTACTGCCCACGTTGCAGCACGCGATCGGGCAATTCGGCGTGAAGAAAGTGTATCATGGCCTGAAGAGATGTGTCGTATTGTTGGTGAGACAATTCCAGTTGGGGCAAAGTCGAAATCGAAATCAAAATCAAAATCGAACCCAAAATCGATACACAAAATAGCACCACATCGGGACGTCTAAATCCCGTAGGATCTACTACAAGCAAGGGAGGCATAATTCCTCCGACTCGCCAGGCCCAGGCCGCTCTCTCTCTCTCTCTCTCTTCCAACATGCCCTGCCAACATGCTCTGCCAACATGCCAAGAGCGCAAGGGAGAGAGGGATGCAACATCTCGTGCAAAGGTGCAAAGTCACCAAAGCTCACCAATCGCCCGACTTGCCTCTTTCGGGAGGCAACTACTTCGTACTTAATAGACTAGGGATCTACCGTGACAGTGAGGGTGGGCTGCCATGCGGCTCTGGTATCCGCGTACGAGTATTTCGTCCTCCATACGGCGGGAGTGTTTTTGCTGCGGTATGATGGGCAGGGTGATCGTAAAGGGAAAACGAGCCGGCGACAATCCCTGCAACTTCTTTTGTTTTTCTTTTGTTTTTCTTTTGTTTTTCTTTTGTTTTTCTTTTGTTTTTCATTTCCGTCTTGTTTCAAGATTTGGCCTTATTACGAGTATTTCTACTTTGCATGCATCGTACATCGTAAAAGAAGAAGAATACGATGGACAACACAAGACAAAAATTTATGACCGATTGTCCCATGTGGCGAATGGACGGACGAAGAGGGTCCTGTCATGGAGACCTCACGTGGACCGTCCTTTTTTTTTGTTTCGTTCCCGTTCTTTTGTTCCCGTTCCCGTCGGTCGTTTCTTCCCTGTTCCCTGACCACTGCTGTACGACGTCTCCGTCAAAAAAGTCCAAAGTCAAACCTATTCCAGCTGTCTGCATAATACCTAACCGACCAAACCAACTCGATTGTGACTGCTGCCAGCACCACCACCACCACCACACCGTTCCATTCGGTGCCGCAGCTGAGCTCAGCACCACTACGCCGTATCGTACAAAGTGCGGCAGCCATCCCGGCACGCTCAGAATAAGCGATCGGCATTGGATCGATCAAGGGGGGCTTTTATCCCGTCAGGCTTTCATTTGTCATAACCCCTGCTACGAGCCAGAAGCGAACAGATCAGTCTGGACTTGCCAAAACCGCCCGGGACTAGGGACTAGGGTGCTGCCCGCACATGCTACCTATTTGGGACATGTGTAGGAGATTGATCTACGAGTATTGGTTCTATTCAAGTCATTGGAGGGGGTAAGCCAGTGGTGGGGAGAAAAAGAAACGTCGGTGCTATTGGATCGGACGTTCCGCATAAAATGCGACTGCTCTTGGTGTCGCAAGTGCTGACAATAAAAACGGCAGACCCTGAAACACAAAGAAGAAAGCAAGCGAATGGAGAGGCTAATATTCTACTTGTACGAGTATTATGCTTGCAAATCTCGCATAAACATGCCGCATAAGAAATCAAAGAAAACACTCATCATACAAGGTCATGTCTGCAATGTCATGTGCTTACCTCTTTCCTTGTTGCAAAAGAGTAGCGGTCAGTGATGGCGGGCAGACGCGTGCATAACGTTGGGCACACTGCAACTGCAAGACAGCGTCGCCAACAAAAAAAAAGAAAAAGAAAGAAAGACGATGCAGCAACACCCATTGCGCAATGGCACGGTCAGCCCCGAATATGCACACACACAAAAAGGACACGATGAAACCCGCAGATCATTCCCATTGCTCGACTAGTCCGCTGCACGACAGTCTTTACAAGTATTCATACGTACACCAGCCATAACGCGCCCTGCCCCAAGCATCCTAGGGTGGGCTGAAAGGAACAGAGTGATGAGGTTGGTCGGGTTTTCCTAATGCGGAATGATGGGGCCCCGGCAAGGCTATCCGCTATCCGTCATGTGATGTGATTGGCTGGATCTGCCGTGTACAGGTACTTTTGTTAGGCGTAGCCGACGACTAGCAGTGCAAGTAGAAAAACGGTGTGATACGGTTGCTTGTACGAGTATTTCTTGTTTGTTGACGATGCAGCGTGGGTAGAAAATATAGGAAAATCAACTTCTTGTATCGTACTCGTACTCGTACTCGTAGGCGTTCTCGCTGTCAGACAGGCCACCCCTGGTCCGAGCATTCTTCCGTACGCGTATCAGTACTCGTACGAGGTACAGGGGCTATGTCGGGGGCTCCCTGCCAGAATCAGCGAAGTCAACACCAGTTCCACAGTGGCCAGATTTGGTTAGCGTAACAGAACAAAA
>JANSMC010000215.1:0-21434 GCA_029299015.1 Ophiostoma montium
CTCTTTTTTTTTATTCGATTTCTTTTTCTTCATCTCCTTATTCCTCTTCCCCTGCTCCGTTTTCTTTTGCCCCCCCCCCTCCCCCCATTAAACACTTTTGTGTTTACTCCCCCCCCCCCCCCCCCCCCCCCAGCCCGCCTATGTGTCCTTGAAGACAAAAATGCCCTTGCCCGACCGGAACCCCTCGAGCGTGCCGCCGACGGCCTGCTGCAGCGTCTCGGCCGGCGTGTCCCACGTCCACGGAATGGCATCGGCCGGCCCGGGTTGGAACTTGCCGCTGCGGATCAGGTCCAGCACCGCCTCGACCGTCTGCTTGCGCGCCGCCGGGTCCGCCTTGCCCCAGCGCGTGAACCAGAAGCCGTGGAAGGCCAAGTCCTTGAAGATGAGCATGCCCGCCGGGATCGTCAGCGGCTGCTTGGCCATGGCCCCGTACGTCACCATGCGCCCACCCTCGGACAGGCACTTGGCCATGCTCAGCGCCGGCCGGCCACCGACGCAGTTGAGCGCCAGCAGCAGGGGGCTGTCCTTGTCATTGCCACCCATGATTTGTCGCAACCCCGCGCTGGAGAACCCGCGCTCCTGCAGCTCGTCCTCGGTCACGACGACGGTCGCGCCCAGCGCCGTCAGCTCGCTCTTGAGCGCCGCCGTCGCCGCCGGCGTGTCGCGCGCGCGCACCACGTTGATGCTGCGCAGGCCCCACAGCTTGCCGAGCTGGATCGCCGCGCGGCCCACGCCGCTGTTGGCGCCGTTTTGGATAAACCACGCGCCCGCGCCTGTCCCCGACCGCACGCTCAGCTCCACCAAGTCCACAAAGTCCCGCAGCATCCGCCACGCCGTGCACGGGTTGACCGTCGACGTCGCCGCCGCTGCGGGCGTCAGTCCTTCCAGCTTGTCCTTGGGGATTCCCACAAGCGCCGTGTCTGCGTCGTCGACGAGCACGTGTGTGCGCCACGTGCCCATCCCGGGCGCCGCGGGAAGCGCCCAGTCGCCGGGCTGCAGCGTCTTGACGTCCGCACCAACCTGCACAACCTCGAAGCACGCCTCGCTGCCGGGCACCGACGACGGCTCCGGTGTGCCGAGCAGCGACGAGTACGTCGGCTTGACGCCGTACGTGCCCTGCACCGTGTTGATGTCGGCCGGGTTGATGGGCGCCGCCAGCGTGCGCAGCAGCACCGTGTTGGGCGGCAGCGACGGCGAAATGGAGTGCGTGTGTACGCTCAGCACGTCGGCCGGCTCGCCCGTCTGGGAGAAGACCAGCGCTTTAGCCTGCGTGTAGCCGTACGGGCCCGACTTGTAGCGCACGGGCTGCTGGCCGCACCGCAGCGGCAGCAGGCGCCGCGGAACCGAGGCGACGGCAGGCCGCCATGCTGCCGCTGTTGCGACGCGGGCCGAGCGGGCAAGCGATGCCATTGTGGGTGCTGCAAACTGTGCTGTCACGTTGTTGTAGACGGTCGTTGATCGTCAAAGTTCCGAAAGTCGCCAGCAATGGATGCAAAGTAGACAAGTCGACGTGGTGTCGTAGCTCGGTCGATTGGCTCGGCTGCAGCTTGCACTCTATGACGGCATCGTCCGGGTGGTTCTCCCTGAAAGCTCTAGCGATTGATCCGCTGCCGGCAACATGGATGTGCACTAAAACAGTGCCAACAGTGGTGTCTGTGGGGCTAGCTAACGGTTCTTTAAAACCGTCACGTGACAGCAACTCGCCTCAGTCTCCAAAATAAAGAAATCAAATGCCTGGTATCATTTTGTAGGCGTAGGGCCGTGGAAGTAGCAAAGAGGTACAGCATTGAGCGTGAAAAAAAACGCATAATCCAAGATAAAGAAGCAAACGGATAACAAAGACAAACAGAAAACAGCAGCCAATCCTCGTGCGGTGCCGGTAAACGAGCTCGGGTATCACATGTCCACCTATTTTTCTCGTCCTCTCTCGCATTGGCTGTCCAGACGGTGTCAGACAGAGTCTGGTCTCGTCGAGCGTGCCGGCAGCGTAGCAGACATGGCGTGTCCTAATAAAGTCGTGATGATGAAGCATCAAAGAAACAAAAACTGCAATAACAAAAAGGAGTCGGCAACATAAGCTGGTGTTGGGTCGACAGTAAGCGAGTGTCGACTGCGTAAAGAGTATGAGGGTGGTTGAGGGCATTGGCCGTTAAATGTTCTTAAACAGGTCGTTGCCGAGGCTGCTGCCGTCGTCCAGGCCGATCTTGGCCTGCAGCTCGCCCAGCTCGGGGATCATGGGTGCTGGGGGACCAGCCGGCTTCTCCGCGGGCTTTGCGGGCGCCGGCTCCAAAATGACGCTGGCGCGTTTTGACAGCGGCGAGCTCGGGGCACCACCGGCCGGCGACGCGGCGTAGCCCTCGGTGCCTCGTAACCGGCGGAACCACCCGCTCGAGCGGCGGGATTTACGCTCGTCCACGATGCTATCGCTGCGGCTGTCAGGACGTGGGATGCCCGGCACATCCGCCGCTCCAGCAGCCGCATCCTCGCCGTCCGCATAAGCTGCGTTCATGAGATTCCGGCTGAAGAGGCGCCGGATGCTACCGGGGCGCGCCGACAGCGTCGGTGACGGAGGCACCTCTTCTGCTGTGCGCTTCAGGCCGGTCCGGTCGAGCTGGTCCAGGGGTGCCAAGGTAGCGCCATTGGTCTTGCGGCTGCTGCTGGCCTTTGCTGCTGCTTGCAGGGCCGGCGTCTTCTCCTCGGTGGGTGACGGCAGCGGTGCGGGAATGTCGGTGCCCTCGGTCAGCGACGAGAACTTGAAGTTGAGCGCTGGCAGCTCGAAGCGCTTCGAGGTCGGTTTGGCCGTGTTGGCCGTAATGGTGGTTGTGACCGTGGACGCGCCGACGGCCGAATTGGAGGTTGCAGCCGGCATGATTATTAGCCTCTTTTTGCGCGCTGGGGGCGAGTCGGATTGGCGAGGCACGCTGGTAAAGATGGTCTGAGGTGAAAAGCCAGTCCAGTCGAGCAGTCGGTTTGCAAAGGAGATGCGTCGTACAACACGAGGCGGGTGTACGGAGTGGCGCGTGGTTTCCAGAGGAGGCATGGAAAGGCGAACACGAAAACGAACAAATTCGGAGCAAACAAACAGAAAGAGGAGAAGGGCGCTGTTTGTTTGTTTTTTTTTCTTCTTCTTTTTTTCTCCGTCGAGTAACGTGGTGGATGTTGGGCTCAGACCGTTCGGATTGGGGACCAGGGTGGGCGATCGCAATGCTTTCGCAGCTGCTGTAGCGTGTGCTGTAGGCGAAAACACAGTGATGGTCTAGCCGTGTCTGCAAGTCGTAGAGGTGTGCGAGGTATCTTATCTTGCGGAATTAACAACAAGGATGGCGGTAGTGACCAGGTCCCAGGAAGAACGACGGGTAGAAAAGACTTTAGTAGGGCGAGAGAGGACCCATCAGCTCGCACCAGTTGACGGGATATGCGGAGACAAATAGGGGACGGATGGAGTCGATGGTGGCAATGGATGGTGCTCGTAGACAAAAAGCAGAAGCAGCAGCAGAAGCAGAAAGGGAAAGGAGACAAGAAGAGACGAAAAGAGAAAGACCGCTAGAGAAAATGAAATTGAAAAAAGAGAAGCAGAAACAGAAACAGCAGTGAGGACAAGGGTGGTTGGCGCGGGGAGATGAGGTTGCAACGCTGCGAATTCTTGGCTGTTGGGACGGCAGAGTTGAAGATGGATGATGTGTGTCGTACCGAGCACGAACAAGTACTTTTGTACTCGGTATGTGACCCTTAGGTTTGATGTTGATGTTGATGTTGATGTGGGATCACTGTGACCTGAGCGAGGCTGATGATGTGGCAGCTGGCAAGAATGCGGGTATCAAGCTGGTCAAGGAAGAGCAGGATGTTCCGAATACACAAGTGAGACAAGACGAGATGAGACGATCAGCACAGGTAGTGTCTGTGGCATGGAGATGGGAAGGATGACGACGGTTCAGGCCAGACAGCAAACAACAGACATCGGTGATGGGATGCGAGGACAAGTGCAGGGGATACGCAAGGAAGCAACGACCAGGTCCTTCCAGAAGCCAGCAAGAACTGTTTGGGAAAGTACGACCCCTACGACTCAGATTTTAGAGGAAAGCACGTTCGAGACACGGAAGGCCCAGGCGAGAGAGACCAAGAAGCAAGTGCAGTGCGATGGAAGGAGAGACTGCGAGTACGCCGTACGAACGGAGAAGAGTGGGCATCGAATGGAAAGGTCTGGCTCGAGAATGCAGGGGTACAGGGGTCGAGAAAATGGGAGGAGACAAGCGAGGCCGGCGACAGTCGCTTAAGATAAAGCAGCACTGCTTTGGACAGGTTAGCCGACGTGCAGTCAGCATAGGGCTGGGGTGATTGCAAAGCACGTACGGAGTCTTTGTGAGTACTCGTACGGAGTACTCCGTACTCAAATTTGCACAATACCGGGATAATAACGTCTTTCTCGATGCTCCGTTCATACTCCGTACGAAGCTATCCTACGGAGTACAGGTACGGAGTACTCGTACCGAACAGAGCTACAGTGGACCCTGAATTGTGGGTAATTTGTCGGTTCTTTTAGTCTGGTATTCGTACTATCTTGGACTAGTGCCTGTCGGTGATAGACTACCCCTATCGACTTCACGAGACCAGTGCCGGTGGTGACGATCAGTTTACGAGTATGCCTCCGGTTCGGCAAGACATAGGATGCCAAATGTTTGGATTTTGCCTGCATTTTTTTGTCATTCTTTCTTTTACGTACATTCAGATTTCGCATACTCGTACTTGCAGTGGCCCAAACTAACCCCAACCCCTTGCATCGGCCGACAAGCAACATGATCAACAAGTTGTCTCCGAGAATGCCTCCGAAGATGACTCCGAGGACAGCATCTTGACATACTACGAGTACTCGGCCTCGCTTGTTATACAACCAGGCGAGACGGGTAGACTGACTGCGGAGATTCCAGTACAACTGCCCAAGGAGAGGAGGACGAGTCAAGCAAGCACGAGGACCAGAGCGTGGAATCGATCAATGGCTATCGACCATCTACACGTGCTTGCCAAAGAACTCGAGCACCACCTTGTAGCCGCGGACGTACTCCTCCTTGACACGCTCGTCCTTGAGGTCGGCCCGCGCCGCCATCCAGCCGTGGATCTGGTCCTCGAAAATCTCCACGTGGTGCGGCACCTTGAGCGCCTCCTCAAACGCGCGCACATCCTCCTCGGGCTCGTCCTTGGACGCCAGCAGCGCCAGCGGCACCTTGACGTTGACGGCGTCCTTGGCGTCCACCATGGCGGGGTGCGCCTCGGCACCGGCCGCAAACGGGTTTGCGTCGCCCGCCGTCACCAGCGACACGACCTTGCCACCCCAGCAGAACTGGTTGTCAATACCTGTTTTTCAAATAACATAAAAGAAGAAGAAGAAAAAACCTACCCCAACGACTGCCCATTTCTGGACAGAAGGATACTTGGCACTCGCCGCCTTGACAAAGGCCGGCACCTTTTCGGCCGTCAGGGGCGGCGCGTGCTTGCTCAGAAAGCCCATCAGGGTGGCCTGCTTCTCGGGCGTGTCGGGCGGGAAGATTTCGAGCGACGCCGGCGCGCCGTCGAACCAGTCGGGGATCAGCACCTTGTACTTTTGGTGGCTGTCGCTGACGGCCAGGATGTCGGCGCCCTGCAGCGTCTGGTCCTTGTAGCCAAAGATGTCGAAGATGTAGATGATGCCCTTGGTGGCATCGTCGGCGCCAGTGGCATCTGTCTGTTAGCAATACACGCAGAGCAACGAAGAAAGAAGAGGTCACCCACAGGTCGTGCGGCCATCGAGGGTCTCGTAGGAGCCCTTGGCCTCGTAGCCGGAAGCAACTACACATTTGGTCAGCAGTTGGTCTCTCGGGGTTTATCTCACAGGTGTTTGCCATGCCATCGTGGCGGGTACTCACCGACGGGTGCCACGTTGCAGCAGGCCTCGCTGTGGCCGTGGGTTGCGGGCATAGTCGACATGATGGCGGTTGGCAGCTGGAAGGTTATAGTTGAATAGCTCTGATCAGTCAGCAATGCATTCAAGAAGGAGGAAGCTCTGACGGGCTGGGTCCTCCACGACTGTAACCTACTGTACGAGTGCGTGAGACGAGTCTGACGTGTGTGGATTGATCAAATAGAAAGAAAAAGCCAAGACAAGACGTTGCGAGATCTCACATCCGGAAAAGAAGGCGATAAGATCGGGATAGGAGCTACTTCGTACTAGTTGGCGTGTCCCGCGTCACGGAAAATGGCAGAGGCCAACGGTTGCGACGGAGGGGTAGCTCGCTCTTGCCATTTTGCGTAAGCGCTGTGATGTCACACAGCAGCCCCGCCTCGATTGGGCCTTATTGGTAAGCCTGGAGTTCGATTTTTAATCGGAACGTAAGCATCGGCATTTGGGTGGTCTCGTTGATCAAGGGATTCATAAAACGTATGACAATACTGTATTGTCTTTAAAGATGAATCTCGTGAAAATATTATTATGTATGCAAGCTATGCAGTAGAGGAAATAAAGATGCAATGTGTATTGGAACAAAGGTTAGAAATCGAGGGGATAAACATTTTTTTTCAAAAAAAAAAATTAACAAAGAAAATAAAAGAAAGGAACTAACTAATAAATAAAGAAAGAAATAAATAAATAAATAAAAGATAGAAAGATAAAAAGAACAATTTTTGAAAATCTGACAAAAAGTATTTGTACCCTGATGCTCGCTCGTACCTCGCAGCCATGGTGGCATAGGCAACCGGCAGGTCTCCGCCCCGCCCAGCTTGGCAGCCTCCCCGCCGGGAGATCTAAACACCCACACTCGGCCTCTTGCTACCGACAGCTACTGCTTCCGACGTACGAGTACTCCATGTGTAATGCAGTAGTCATCTCTTATACATCGGACACCAGTGGCTCCCGAGCCTAGCTTACCCCATATCGACGCGGGTTGCATCCGGCGAGGGGGTTCGTGTGAATGTACGAGTATAAGAGACGCTGTCACTCTCCTCTGTAGATATTTTTATATTATTTAAATCACATAGTTTGCATTCCTGTTTATATATCTAGTACCGTCTGCTGTTTACTTGTTACTTGTTGTTTTACTTATAGCATACCCAACACCACCATGGCCGACAAAACCCCCGAGCTGCTCGACCTCACCATCGACAACATCACGCCCAACACCATCCGCATCAATGACCAGACCACCGATGCGCGCCTGCGCTACCTCATGAGCCGCCTGGTCACGCACCTGCACGACTTTGCGCGCGAGACCCGCCTCAGCACCGACGAGTGGATGGCCGCCATCCAGTTCCTCGTGGCCACGGGCCAGATCTGCAGCGACGTCCGCAACGAGTTTATCTTGTTGTCGGATGTGCTCGGCCTGTCGCTGCTCGTCGACAGCATCAACCACCCTAAACTCGCGGGCAGCACCGAGGGCTCGGTGCTGGGACCCTTTCATACGCACGACGCGCCCACCATTGCCAACGGCGCGTCCATGACGTCGGACCCGGCCGGGGAGCCCATGCTGGCGCTGTGCCGCGTCGTCGACGCCCACGGCCAGCCCGTCGCCGGCGTGAAAATTGACATTTGGGAGACGGACAGCTCGGGCCACTACGACGTGCAGCACGCCGACCGCAGCGCGCCGTCGGAGCGGTGCGTCATGGTCAGCGACGACGATGGCCGGTTCTTCTTCAAGGGCATCAAGCCTGTTCCCTACCCGATCCCGCACGATGGCCCCGTCGGCAAGCTGCTGCAGAAGCTGGGGCGGCACTGCTGGCGGCCGGCACATGTCCATTTCATGTTTGAGAAGCCAGGCTGGGACCACTTGATTACGTAGGTCGCTTTATCATACCCTATCAAGAGAAAGACGACCACTGCTAACCCCCAGTGCCCTGTATCTCCGCGGCGACCCGTACGAGACGTCCGATGCCGTGTTTGGCGTCAAGAAGAGCCTGATCCTCGACCTGGGCCGCACCGACGCCGCGACGGCGGCCAAGTACGGCGTGCCCGAAAACGCCTGGCTGCTCGAGCGCGAGTTTGTGCTCGTGTCCTCGGACGAGACCGAGCGGCTGCGCGACCAAAACGCCGTGCGTGCGCTCAAGGACCTCGGCCTGCACATGAAGCTGGTCGACCACCTGCCCGTGCCCGACGTGGACTAGATCAATAGCAAAAATCTTCTCTCTCTTAGAATTTAGTGACTGCATTTCTTTGCTTCCGATGCCAGCTTGGCTACATTGTCGGCGAACCCATGTGCCCCCCCAAACTGGCCAATGACGTCCCATGCCTCATCAATAGTCAACCGCGCCGGGGCCGGCTGCCGACGCGTCCGGCCGACCAAGCCGACGTTGCGCGTGCTTGGGATGCGCAGCATCTCAAATTCGACGTTCCAGCCGCACGCGTCGGCGACACGCACCACCCACTCCACAAACGACGCATACGTCGACGACGACGCCAGCGTCACCGACACGGACGCCGTGGCTTCCTTGGACGCCGACGACGGCGGCGGTGCGCGGAACCGGGCGCCCGTAAAGTTGTGGCTGCAGCAGGGTATGGCAATGAAAGCACAGCCCGACAGCGCGGCCAGCAGCGGCGTCCAGACGGTCAGCTCGTCGGCGTGGTTGGCGATCAGAAAGGTGCCCTCGGGAAAGGTGCCGTCGTGGACGGGCAAGGCCGTGTGTTTTGCCTCGTCTTCTTCTTCCACCAGAAAGTGTGGCAAAAGAAGACGCTCTTGCAGTGCTTCCGTCTCGCCATCGTCACCGCCACCGTACTGCTCCCACGACCGCCGTCGGCGAGCGTCAAAGCCCCAGCCCTTGTACCCCTCTGCATTCAACAGGTGCACCAGCAGGCCGTTGCCGCAGCCCACATCGACAAAGCCGGGAAATGCTGCCGGCACTTTGCCGTCGGATGTGCCGCCCGCGCTGCCGCCGCCGTACATATCGGCCCACAGCTCCATCAAAAAAGCGGCAATCGCCAGATCCTCAAACACGTGCTTGGCCGGGTCCGTCGTCTCCTGCCACGCCTCGACGAGCCGCCGCGCGTGCTTCTCCTTGAGCCGCGTGTACCGGTCCTGCACGCGCGCCTGCGGCACCAGCTGGTCGTGGTGCACGCGCTTGACGTAGCCGCTCTTCTTGCCCTGGCCGTGCTTGGTCACCGTGTTGATCAAGTTGAGGGCCACGCGCGACAGCACGGGCCGGCTGAGCTTTGGGTCAGGCTCGGCGTCACCTGATGTCTGATTTGGGAAAAACGAAAAGTGAATCGAAAGCGTGCCCGTGTCCGACAAAGGCTGCCATTCGTGCAGAAACCCCACGCCCTGCACCTTGGGGTGGTAAAAGGGCACCTCGGCCGGGTCGGCCGTGTGCGGCAGGTAGACGACCAAGGACTGGACGGGACTGTCTTCGTTCTCGTTCTCGTTCTCGTCCTCGCTCTCGTCCTCTGCGGGAGGACTTGCATAAAAAAGACACGTCTGCAGCATGGGCTTGTCACGCATCGTGTTGCGCGGAATCAGCCGCCGCACAATCGTCTGGTCGTCGGCCCGCACGACGCCCGCAAAGGACGGGTAGACCTGTGGCGCACCGGGAGGCAGGGCCAGCCGGCGCGCCTCGTCGGTGGACTGGGCCAGGATGTCGGCGCGGAACAGCCAGGACGACAGCACATTGGGGTTGCGCACCAAGTTCAGCATCACGTCGCCAAACGCGTCGGCGTCAAAACTGCAGGCGCGGTGCCACATGGGCGTCCATGTCCACGGGCTGCTGTCGCTGATGTCGGCGGCATCGCTGCCGGAGTCGGGCGTCTGTATCAAAAAGGGTTCGGCATTTTGGTCGTATTCTTCCGGCCCGGGGAGAGGGACAGCTTCTGGTGTCATGATGCGAGCATTGTCCCGAAGGAAGAGAGAAAATGATGCCGCGGCGGGGGAAGACTTGTGATACGGCAGAATACGCAAAATGGAAGGCGGTGAGTTGACTTACACCGGAGTCGTATGAATAGCAGGATAGTGTGAATAGGTATATCAAATATAGAAATACTATATGGACTACTGGCTATGCCGACTATACGCGCATAACAAGCATAGTCAAGACCGAAGACAGTCAGGAACTCCAGCGACAGGAAATAATCAGTCTTCAATCGGTATTGCTAAGATCTTTACTATGTCTTGTATGGTTTGATAGCAGCTTCTACGCCAGGTACGGATGTCGGGATCGGTGAATTTAGTGGATTGTGGCACAATTACACTATCTACACTAGTCTCTACAAGCAGCTGCCGAGAACCATCGATGCTATTTTCACTGTTACACAGCCAACATCTTTTCATGGTAGGATCGAAGCCATAAGATCTGCAGCCGCCTCGCACAGCAGCCGGGCCGTGTATACGAAAACGCTCGGGGCACGGTTGGATCGGCTTGTGGGCAAAGCCATACGTCGTGTTTTATCGGGTACCAGCAGGACCGGAAGCCAAGACGGCCAGATTCTTCCATACGATGTGTAACGCCTTGTTGGCCGTTTGCCATTGTCTCCATGGCAAAGCTGAGACGCAAATGTAGCAATTCTCATTCTTTTGCCGCTTGAGTCCGGATGGAGCAATTGCATTCAAGGCACTGTACGAGTACGCGCTGTCTCACTTGATTGGCCGTTCCCAGGCTGAAGATCCACCGTAGGAATCGGCCACTTCCCAAACAAGGCAGGAGCGTCCAAGTCGGCAGCTAACAGCCTGCCCACCACAGCGCTAACCACCACCTTACGTCAAACACTTTCATCACCGACATGAGTTCCTTCCTCGCTCGACAGTAACTCGTACTTCTGTCGACAGCATCGTAATCTCTACTCTTTCAAAGCATATCGTGATTTCAAAGTTGCTTCTACTTGACCTCTGCAATCATTCTTGGCCTGCCGGTCGCTGTGTTGGTTGACGAAATTCGTGTGCAACGCTACATACCAATACACTGCCCTAACGCACGCACCGACAATCGGCGTTTTCAGTTTCAAAGCCTCGCCTTTTTTGAGCCTCTTTTGCTTCTGTCCTATCGACGAGCATCTTCTGACCTGTCCTATTGCCGCCTTGCAATCCTGAGCTGTCTGACGACAGCCTTGCGTCTATTGCTCCGTCCACCAGCAGCAGACCAGCAGCACTGCATGCAACGCGCCACGGCCAAGACCAAATTATAAAAGAACGAGTACAAGGGAGCCGCCGATCCGTCAGAAAGCAGAACGCAGAATGTAGAACGCAGATGATTGTTACATTCTCCAGAGTACTACGCAGTCTTTTAATCGATCGCACGCAGCCAACTGACCGACCGTCCGACCGACCAGAGCGACTGACCAAGACAACACGAACTAGCGCCGCCCCTCCTTCTCCCTCCCCGCCACAGCAACTGGAATCAACATTGCTATCTTGCCTCTGCACGGCGTTTTTAGCGGGACAAAATTCAGGACAGCCCCGCCATCCACCACCACCTGTCGCTCCCAGTCGCTCCCAGTCGCTCCTGCTGGTCGAGTTGAGCTGCAGTCCACGCCTGCCAGCCGCCCGCCCTACGTCCCAGCTGCGAAAGAGACACGACCTCTGAAACCGCCACCACCGCCAATTTCTGCGACAGCCCCTTGCCCTGTAATTCTCAGGCCAGGCCGCCACTAGCAAATCCGATTACTAGCACTCAGCACCTGCCACTAATAAACACCGCGCGCGCGCCTCGCCTCTCGTGCTTATTCTCCAATTCCTGATTCCCGATCTCGCCAACTCTTGCCAGCCAACTCTTGCCATCCTTCCTCCAAACAACCACGCACTCGCCCTCTCCGTCCGTCTTCTACAGCCACGATGAGCGGCGCGTCCACAGCCGATGTTGCGCCGCCACCCGCCGCGGCCCAGGGCCCGTCGTCGCCGTCGCCAGCCGTCGTCGCCGCAGCAGCAGCATCCAACGGCAACAGCGGCACCGGCTCGATCAAGAAGCGCAAGAAGGACCTGCTCAAGCCGATTGTCACCACAGAAGGGTGAGTCTTTTTATTTTTTTTTGTTTTGCGTGTTTGCGTGTTTGCGTGTTTGCGTGCTTGCTTTTTGCTGTCGGTCGGTGTGTTGTTGCTTGCTTTTTGCTGGCCTGTACGAGTACTCGTACTTCTTCTTGGCTGGTTGTTCTGTTACGAATACTTGGCCACAAACCTCTACCCCAGCACATCTCTCGGGTCTCTCTCCCTCCCCCCTCCCTCTGCCTTCCGAGGCTGAGCATATGCGGCTGCAGTGCGCGGCATATGACGGACACGGAGGCAAAGACAGAAAGGACGGCAAACACAAAGACGATGGCCACGGCAGACCCGACGACGATGCGGACAATTGCAGCGACGACAAACAATTGATTCGACGACGACGACGACGAAGACGACGACGGCGACGACGTCAGCCCATGGATGCACCGGCAGACGATGGACGGCCACGAGCAGCACAGGCAAAGGACATCGAAAACCCACACAGCCACGGAGGCGCATGCACGAATCAGCTGGCCGCGGTCTCCTCCCTCGTGCATCTATCTGCCTGTGACCTGTGCGCGAGCGTACCTCGAGTTTCGGCCACTGGCATCCGTCTGCCCACCCACCCACCGCCTTTGCCCCTGGGCCTTACCGTCTTTCTTCGCTGTCGCCGTCGCGTCCTGTCGTGGCCCGTCTTTTCTTTTTTTTGGTCTCTTTGGTCTCGCTCGTCTCTTTCGTCTGCATTATCCCGTCTCTCCCTCTTCGATCGTATTTGCTGTTTTCTTGGTTGCCCTCTGCTTCGCCACTTTGTGTTGTGCTGCTATTCGCGCCATATCGTCGTTCGCCCCATTCTTTGGCCCTCCTCTTCTGCACCCAGCACCCAGCACTTATTAGCACCTGTCATCAGTCTTGCTCTCTGCACCCTTTGCTTCGTCTGCCATCCCTCATCCTGCCCTTGCCCCTCTTCCCCAGTTTAAGCTCAGACTATTATGAGCAGACCGTCCCCGGCTGTTCCTTGAGCTCCCCTTCCACTGGCCAGCTTTGATCGGCTATACCTGCCCTGGTACCCATGGATACGGATTGTGTCTATTGATGCGCTTGGCCTTGCGATCCATCCTCCTTTGTTGACCTCATCACCCGCTACTCCCCTCCTATTATCTGCTAAACCCCCCCCCCCCCTCTCCCCACCACCACCCGTCCATCATGTCCATGTTGAAAGGCCTTTTGCCCAGTCTCCGCGACGTGCGGGACCCGCCGCCAAAGTCAAGGTCCATATTCTCCTCCCGTCTCGTTGTGTCTTGTCGTCGCTACACTGATGTATCCGTTTTGCGTGCCGTGGGTGGATGACCTCAGGCGACATGCCCAACTGGTCACATGCCATGATATATGATAAGCCTCGAGTTGCTAACCAAGCTAGGCCCGTACTGAATGGATCCGGTGCCAACCAGTCCCCCATCTCATCGTCATCAGTCGAAGACGCCGCCGACAACACCGCCGACGAAGAAGACTCGGAAGACTACTGCAAAGGCGGCTACCACCCCGTGCAGGTCGGCGAAAAGTTCAAGGACGGCAAATACACCGTGGTGCGGAAGCTTGGCTGGGGCCATTTCTCGACCGTCTGGCTGTCGCGCGATAATGCGACGGGCAAGCACGTGGCACTCAAGGTCGTGCGGTCGGCCGCCCACTACACCGAGACGGCCATTGACGAGATCAAGCTGCTCAATAAGATTGTGCAGGCGAACCCCAACCACCCCGGCCGGAAACATGTCATCAGCCTGCTGGACTCGTTTGAGCACAAGGGCCCCAACGGCACGCATGTGTGCATGGTGTTTGAGGTGCTGGGCGAGACGCTGCTCGGCCTGATCAAGAAATGGAACCACCGCGGCATCCCCATGTCGCTGGTCAAGCAGATTACGAAGCAGGTGCTGCTGGGCCTCGACTACCTGCACCGCGAATGCGGCATCATCCACACGGACCTCAAGCCGGAAAACGTGCTCATCGAGATTGGCGACGTCGAGCAGATTGTCAAGAAGATTGTCAAGACCGAGACGCCCGACAAGGAGAATAACCGCAACGGGCGCCGGAGACGACGGACGCTCATCACAGGCAGCCAGCCGTTACCGTCGCCACTGAACGCGAGCTTTGGCCACAGCTCGCCCTTTGTGCCGTCGACGTCCAGCAGCCTCAGCCAGGTGTTGCATGACTGTAGGTTATACTTTTACGTGTTCTACAGGATTCTAAGTTGCTAACGTCATAGCTGCGGCCCAAGACGAGTCGTCAGAGAGCGAGGTTAAGGACTCGGACGCCAGTGACCAGACCAAGCGGGAACAGACCGAGTAAGTCACAGGCTGCGAAGAAACATAAGACAGAAAGAACAACAGACTGACCGACCAGGGACATTCTCGTAGAGGAGGTGTCGAGTGTCAGCCTCGACAAGCCATCACCAGGCGACAAGCGCAAGGCGGAAGAGTACATGATCGGCGTCGACATTATCAGCGTCAAGATTGCCGACCTGGGCAATGCCTGCTGGGTCAACCACCACTTTACAAACGACATCCAGACGCGCCAGTACCGGTCGCCCGAGGTGATCCTGGGTGCCAAATGGGGTGCAAGCACAGACGTCTGGAGCATGGCAGCTATGGTAGGTGTTCGTTACACATAATGATATGTCTGGATGATGACTAATCCTTGCAGGTCTTTGAGCTCATCACTGGCGACTACCTGTTTGACCCACAATCCGGCACCAAGTACGGCAAAGACGACGACCACATTGCACAGATCATCGAACTGCTCGGCCCGTTCCCCAAGTCACTGTGCCTGTCGGGCAAGTGGTCGCAGGAGATCTTCAATAGAAAGGGCGACCTCCGCAACATCCACCGGCTGCGCCACTGGGCCCTGCCCGACGTCCTGAGAGAAAAGTACCACTTCAAGGACGACGAGGCGCGGCGCATTGCCGATTTCCTGCTGCCGCTGCTGGAGCTGGTGCCCGAGAAGCGCGCGAATGCCGGCGGCATGTCGGCACACCCGTGGCTGGCCGACACGCCCGGCATGAAGGGCATCCAGATCGAGGGGATCCCCGTCGGCAGCAAAGGCGAGGGCATCGAGGGGTGGGCGTGCGAAGTCAGGAAACGATAGGGCCGGGGAAGCTTTAACCCCAAGCTCTAAAAAAAAAAAAAAAAGAAAGAAGAGACGCCGGTTTTCTCCGGCGCCCACATGACAAATCGAGGCATCTGCTGTTTTGACGTTTTATCGGGTCCGTTGGATCGGACCTACCCTGATCTTCTGCCGCCGTGGCGAGCATCTTGTTCATTTACCCTGTTCGTGTCGTTTGTGTTACTCGTAACCTTGTTCTTGCGTGCTGTCTTTGTTGCTGTGTAATGTCATTCGCGATGCCTCTGAGAGTGATCTGTGGTGATAAGAAGCCTGAAGCATCGTGAGATTTTCTCTGCATGTTCACCATTACAAACACCTATAAAGTGACACTTTTGTATTCAGTGCTAAAGTGCGAACCCCAACGCCAGTCCCTTGACAAAAGCAAAGCCAAAGAAGTACAGTGCAACAAAGTCGACAATCACCAGGAACATCTCACCACTGGAATCGAAACAGAAGACAAAACAAAAACAAGAAAAAAGAAGAAAAGAAGAAAAGAAAAAAAGAAAAAAAGAAAAAAACGACATCTGCCCTACTTCTTCTTGTTCCGCATCTTGGACCGCTGCGCCATGCGCCGAAACGCCTCCACGCTGCTGGCGCCAATCGGCCGGAAGTCGGTGCCGCGGTGGCCCTCAAACGTGCTGTTGGGCGCAATCGAGTACGACTGCGGCAGGCCCACGGGGATCGCGCGGTTCGGGTTGACCACGGGCGGCGCCAGCTGCACCTCGCGGTCCAGCTCCAGCCGCGTCATCGGCCGCTCCGTCAGCGTGTACTGGCTGCTCATGCTCATGTTGGCGCCGCCGCCCTGCTCGGCCGCCTTGGCCGCCAGGTAGTCGTAGTCGCGCGTCTCGACGTGCCGCTTCTTGTAGTCGTCCGTCTTTTTCAGGATGGGCCGGCTCCATTCGCCGACGAGCCGCTCCGCCATGCGCTTGATCGTGGGCTCGGCGCGCTTGCTGCGCGTGTAGAACAGCACGACTTTGCCAATGCCGCTGCTCAGCAGCGCGTCCTTTTCAATGGGCAGCTGCGTCAGGCACGTGAAAATGTCGCGCTGAATCGCGTAGCTGGGCAGCGAGCCGTCGTTGAGCGGCTCCAAGAAAAATTTCACCGACTGCAGGAAATTCGTCTCCGGGTCCAGCACCGTCTCGCGAATGTCGCTGCGGTTCAGCACCGACAGCACCTGCGGCAGCAGCTGCAGCTTGCTGACGGCGGGCCTCTTGGCGTCGCGCGCCTCAATGTCGGCCATGCACGCCTTTTCCATGCGGATCTTGAGCTGCGCAATCTCCTCGTCGGCCATTTTTTCGAGGTCCTTGCCGTGTGTTAGTAAGCTATCGTCTCGTCAAGTAATAGACTTCAAACGACTCACATCCTCATCCTGCTTTCTCCGCCGCTTGTTGGGGTTGCGAATGGCCAGGTCAATGGCGCGGCTGAGCGCGCGCTTCCGCCGCTCTTCGGGCGTCAGGCTCTCCTCGTCGACCTCGGGCGACGCCGACTTTTTCCGGCGCGGCGCCGATGGACCACGCGACCGCGGCGCGCGCTTGTTGCCCGCCGCGGCGTCACCACCGTCGCCGTCACCACCGTCATCACCACCATCTGCAGCTGCCCCACCAGCCGGACGCCGCTTCTTCTCGCGCCGGCCCTCCTTGGGCTTGCGCGTCGCCGTGCCGCCGGCCGCCTTGTCGTCGCGCTTGCGCTTCGTGGCCTTGAGCCCGCGCGCCGCCTCCTCGTCAATGGTAATGGGCCGCTCCTCAATGTACGCCGTGGCCGGGTCGTAGTCTTCGAGCTCGTCCTCGTCGACGTCCGACAGCAGCTCTTCTTCTTCCTCCTCTTCCTCTTCGTTCTCGTTACCAGAGGCCGGGTCGTTGTCCGCCTTGGCGTCGACGGCCGGCGATGACAGCCGCTCGGGTGTCGCCGCAGCAGCAGCAGCCGGTTCCGCGTCGCCCTGGGAGTGTGCGGGCGACACGGCGCCCGTCTCAGCGTCGGACATGTCGATGGTGGATGATGTTCGTTTGATGTATGTAGACGCGTAGCAGCAAAGCTCAAGGGGTCGGAAACGTGTCAATGACGTTTAGCAGTCCCTGAGAATCCGGGTTGCTGATGATAGCTGAGTCGGTGCAAACGAAGACGACAGCGATGCAGGTTGGACGATGGCAGTCTAGATATTTTAAAGGATGTACTCGTAGTAAGACGCCCAACAAAAGACGTGCAGCCCTTTTTTGTCCAAAGCGTGTCGCTCCTCGCGGCGAGGCTAAGCTCAAGACATTTGTGGGTCATGTATGATTCGTCACGTGCTGTCAGGGGTACAGAGGTACGAGTACACAAACGGCTACGACTCGTACTCGTAGCAGCCTGAGGCACTAGCGCGTGCGTTTTGTTTACTCTGTGCCGTACGAGTACTCGCACTCTGTGTACACTGTGTACAATACTCGGTATGCCCTGTAGCTCGTTGCCACCACGACAAAAGCCCACCAAAAACAACACTGCGACGGGGAATTGGACCTCGCACCACCACGGCCCGGCCACAAGGAATGCAGCACGGCAAGCAGAGTGTTTTTTCACCTCCATTGACGGCCCTCTTGTTTTGTTTTTGTCCGCCACTCGACACATCGACGCTCTCTACGCTCTGGTAGCCGCAACAGCACTCTCGACAGCAGCAAGCAATCAAATAATCCGCCACTATGAACCGGAGGACTTTTGAAGGCCCCATGGACTGGGAGTACCAGAACAACCGCGGGCCCGTCGACGTCACAAGCCCGTTTGCGCAGGTGTCGCAACGGTCATATATGGGTAGGTTGGGATAAGAGAGACAAGAGGGACAAGAGGGAGATCGGCAGCTAACACTCGACAGCCTCGTTTGCGTCAGAAACGCCGTCCAAGTCCGCCGCCAAGCCCGTCAGCAACCCCTTTGCCAACACCGGCGGCAGCAGGTCGACATCGTCGCGCGCCGCACCGCCGTCACCGTCAAAGCAGCCCTTCCCACGGCCGCCCGCCTCGTCCTTGTTCAACGCTCCGGGCGTCAAGTCCTTTCCAGCCGCCTCGCCATTTCGGAACCCTGCTTTCACTACACCACAACGGCGCACCGAGGAGCTGTTTTCCGAGTGCTCGGGTGCCGAAGAGAGCCCGGCCGTGCAGAGCGACGTGTCCATGCTCGAGGGCGACGACACACCCGACCGCGACTATGCACATGCCACCATTACGCCCGCCTCGGCCGTCAGCCGCAAGCTGTTTAGCGAGCGCAGGCCACCGGCCGCCATCTCCGACACGCCCGAGTCCGTTTCTGGATGGAGCTTCGCGTCGACGGAGCGACAGCCGTCATCGCGACCCACGTCGAGCCATGCCGCCGGCCGCGGCGAGGTGCCGCGGGGCAAGCTGGACATTTTCGGTCGTCGCGACCGGATCCGCAAGCGGAAGCGGCACCAGGGCGACCGTGATGTCGGCAGTGTGCGGACACGCTTCCACGGCATGGGCTCATCGGATGAGTCCGACGACGGCTCGGACAGCGAATGGGGGACGGATGGTGGCGGCGGCAACAACAACAACAACAACAACAACAACAACAACAAGGACGGATCGCGCCGGGGCAAGGGCCGGCGGGGGCAGATGACGGCAGGCAGCGACGGCGGACCGAAACGGGGCTTGATTGGCAACCTGTTCTCGGCGATCCACGACCACCCCAACGTGCCGGTGATTCTGTCATGGTGGATGCAGCTGGGCATGAATGTGTTTTTCATGTCGGTGGTGATGTGGTTTGTCTGGGGCGGCATCTCGATGATGCGGGCCGACATTTCACACGCGGCGGACGCGGCGCGGTCACGGCTGCTGGCCCAGATGAACGAGTGCGCGCACGACTACACCAAGAACCGGTGTGCGCCCAAGCACGAGCGGCTGCCGGCACTCAACACCATGTGCAACGAGTGGGAGGTGTGCATGAACCAGGACCCGTCGAGCGTCATGAAGATGCAGGTGTCAGCCAAGAACGTGGCCGAGATCATCAACGAGTTTGTCGGCGTCATGAGCTTCAAGGCCTGGGGCTTTATCCTGTCGGCCATGCTGGCCGTCATCCTCGCCAGCAACATGGGCTTCAGCCGCTTCCGCGACTCGGCCTTTGTCAATGCCCATGCCAATGCCAACAACGCGGCCCGTGCCGACGTTTCCGGTTCGCACGCCGCCTATGCCTCGCAGCCGGCCGGTGCGCCCACGCCATCGCTGCCGCCGTCGCAGGATCCCAACCAGGCCTACATCTGGGCGCCTATCGGGCAGACCCCCCGGCACATTCGGCGCGAGTACCTGCTGCAGGCCGAGACGCCGACCGACACGGACGGGTCACCAGAGGCCCCGCGGTCGATTATGACGGCGCCCAAGACACCGTCGTTTCGGCGGAGCCCGAGCAAGGGCAGCAGTCCGGTCAAGGGCCAGCGCAGTCCCAGCAAAGGGGAGCGCAGTCCGAGCAAGTACTACTAGGCCAGCTCTTGGCTATTTCTTTTGTTTTTGATTTTTGTTGTATACATACATACGCTGGTGATCTAGCAGGCACATTGGGACGGTTTCATTTGTTTTGTTTTGTTTTGTAGCATCTTTATTGTACGCATAAATCAATGTACGAGTATGACGCAACTTTTGCTATGCCCTTGACTTACTTAACTTGATATGTCCTCTGTGTCGTAATAGCTTCAAGTCTATGACTCCATCTACTCCGTATTGTCTTCCACTCGGGATAATCGGCATTGAGGCATTTGTCAAAGAGGGACGTATCCTCTTGTCAAACACCATCTCCTCTTACCATGCACGGTTATCCGTCTGGTGTTCTCCATGGCATATTTGCATTCTTATTGGATAATTCAACCATTTGCATGATGCTCATCACGATTACGATACGATACGATAACCCTTGCGGTCCAATCTTAATCGAGTACGATACGAACGAGACTAAGCCTTATTCTACGGAGTATGACACGCTGGGCTGCGGAATGTTCTTTTCTCCTTTTCCCCTTCTTCTTGTTTCTTTTTCTTTTCTTTTTTGTTTTCTTTTTCCGCTGGCCGTTTTTCTATTTCTGCTCTTACGAGTATTTCCATGGCCCATCCCCCATCAAGTTTGTCCCGTCGGCGACGTCATGACACGTTTTTTTCTTCTTCTTCTATTTCCACTTTCCACTTGCCGTACCCCTGAGCCCTGGTCGGTCCGCCCGCCGACCAAGGCACGTTCGTTTGTGGTGGACTGGGCCTGGCCCTGGCCCTGGCCCTGGCCCTGGCCCTTTTTTTTTTTTTGGTCCTTTGTCCATCGGCGCGCCGGTTGAGGGGGGGGACTGCCGGCGACGAGCCGCAACAGCAGCAGCAGCAGCAGCTCCTCAACGGAGGCGATGACGTCGTTTTGCAGGCACGCCGGCCCGAGGCGCGTACTTCCATTGTGTTCCCTGCGCTTCGCTGCGATTTCCGCTTCGGACAATGGACTATAAAGTGAAGGGATTGAACCATTAAAAAAAAAACAGAATACGCGTATATAACATCATAGGTCGGGCCTCCACTGCCGAAGACACCGACGCGGTTTCAATTCCGTTCGGACTTTGGCAGGCCTATCCGGATACGTCAACGCCGGCCTAGTACGAGTACTCAAACTGCCTGGCGGGTACATGTCATCTCCTTAGCGGAAGAACGCCGACGGGACTTCTCCATCGGCTGTCACTGTAGAGCAACCAGGCTAGAGTCGATACGGCCAAGGGGAGCCGCCTCAACACCCGCAAGGTACCAATGCGGGACAAACTCACCGGGCAGGTGCAATGGCAACGGCTACCTCGTACCTTCCCCCTAACAAGCAAGTTGCAAGATCGGCACGGCAGGAGCGTGCCGTCCTAGCAAAGCCCATTGTGAGTGTACGTACGAAGATCGTATCGTATTATCACAACACTCGTACCGTACTCGTCGTAATAAGCATACCCTAGGCATACCCTAAGCATACTCGTAGCCAATATAGCAACCACGCAGGCCAAGAGCACTACGACTACCAAATCCATCGCGCCTTCCTCCTCTCGGTCCTCATTGACCAGAGCTCTCCTTCCCCGCCCAGCGAGAACCGGTCACTGCCTTCCTTCCTCCTTCCGTGACAGCGAGAACCGGCCTCGTCTCCTCCTGCCAGGGGTCCTTCGTTCCTTCCCATTCCTTCCCATACGGAGTATGGACCATCCTACTCGCTTTCCCGGTAGTACTCGTACCTTCCGTTGACGCCATCTTGCCTGGCTACACGAGTACCATCCCTCCCCCCCCCCCCCCCCCCCCCCCCCGGCCCGGCCCGTCCCGTGGGCGTCCTGCGCTACATCCCGGCGACTTGTATCACCTTCGCCGCCCGTCAGGTCCCGCGCCCCTCCTCTCGCCGACGGCC